>PVLC010014367.1:0-39505 GCA_004027655.1 Graphiurus murinus
ATCAAGAACCTCAACAGAGAACCCACAGAGTGGGAGAAAATCTTTGCCAGCTACTCATCTGACAGAGGACTCATATCTAGAATATACAAAGAACTCAAGAAACTCACAGCTAAGAAAACAAATAACACAATCAAGAAATGGGAAAAGGATCTAAATAGACACTTCACAAAAGAAGAAATACAAATGGCCAATAAATGTACAAGGAAATGTTCCACATCATTAGCAGTCAGAGAGATGCAAATCAAGACTACCTTGAGATTTCACCTAACTCCATTCAGAATGGCAACTATCAAGAACACAAACAACAACAAATGCTGGCGAGGGTGTGGAGAAGTGGGAACCCTAATACATTGTTGGTGGGATTGCAAATTAGTGCAACCACTTTGGAAAACAGTATGGAGGATCCTCAGACGAATGGGAATGATCCTACCATATGATCCAGCATGGATGTCTTTACCTGTACTAGCTTGTACCCAACAAAAATGTGTAATTAACCCTGTTGTACCCAAGAAATGTATAAAAATCCATGCTAAAAAAAAAATTAATTAATTATAAAAAAAAGTAAAACTACCATTATCATTTATTCATTTAAAAAAAAAAAAGTACCCAGTTTAAGGCCTTTTGTTATAGTGATCTATTTTAAGTGGACTAAAACACTTGAAAAGATATGTATCTATTATTGTAGGCAATGTTCTATAAATGTTAAATAGGTTAAATTGGTTGCGAATTTTGAAGTCTTTCTTACCCATAGTAATTTTCTATCTATTGTTCGATTGCTGAGAAAAAAATGCTATCTACTTTCTTTCACTTCTGTCAGACTTTCTGTCATGTATTACACAACTTAGTTATTAGATGAAAAAATGTATAAAATTGTTATGTCTTCTTGATTAATCAAATCCATTTGTCATAAACTTTCCCCAGAACATTCTTTGTTCTAAAGTCTTGTTTTCCTGACATTACAATATTTTTAAGCTTTCTTAGAATGTCTAATGTCTGCAGGATATATGCATTTATATCCTATTTTAATATTTTAATGCATTTTTAATGTTTTTCTTTTAAATTTATTTGTTGGTTTCCTTTTTTGTTTTGAAAACTGATTTGATTTTATGTACTATCATAATTTCTATTTTTAACCTGATGATTGCTAAAAGCTATGTGGGTCATTTGTAGTTAATACAACTTTGATTTTCATTCACAGGTTCTAAAACTGCTGTATTCTTTCTATTTATACCCTCTATTATTTGCTCTTTTTTATTGACTAGTTTGAATACATGAGTTATTTTTGTCAGCCAATTTTTATTTTATTCTATAGCCAATTGATTGTAAAATGCATTTTAACTTATACTACTTTCCAGATGATATAAGAAAGTTAAAATAGCATCATTCTATTTATCTCCTGCTCTTTTTATGTATGCCAATATTTATTTGCTTCTACTTCTACTACAACACATTAGAACTTTAATAACACATTAATATTTTGTTTTAAACAGTGAATTAGATTTTAATAATATTAAACAAACAATTCTGCTCTTTATAAATTACATTATTCTTTATCTATGCATACATCTTAATTTTTATCTGCAACATATTTCTGCCCCTTTTTCCTTCTTGGAGTTCATTACACACAATATTAGAAAGTTATAATTGTTCTACAGTCAGTTAATCTGTTGTTGCTTAGTTTTTGTTTCTTATTTTCTTTTGATCCTTTCATTTGTAAATATTCTGCTTACATCTTCATTTAATAAATGCTACTGAGACATGGACCACTATTGTTTAGGCCAGGTGAGGAGGTCTTGGACCTGGACCCATAGCTTACCTTGGCACTTGTCTCTCAGAGCCTAAAGAATTCAGCTCAGGATACATGAGAATCAGAGGATGAAGTGTTTAATGGGAAAGCAGCAGAGCTCCTGCACAGGTGAAGGGTATTGAAAGGGTCACAGTGCCTTGGTGCTCACACCGGGCCTTGGCTGCTGCTGCTGTGGAGACACTCTCAAATTGTTGTTGCTGCTATTCTTGCTGTTCCTGATCTGCAGCTGCAAGTACTGCTATTTTTGTTGCTGCCGGTGGTATAACTCTGCTGGCTTGCTGCTCTTGTCTCCATTCCCCCTCCTCTTTTCCTACTCACAGCAGGTGCTCTGCTTGCTTTGCTCTTGGGAGGTCTAAGCAGTGTGGCCTCTTAATGTTTCTGAGATATGGGCTCTGACTGGTCTGCACCCTGATTGGTCCTTATATCTGAGTCTTGACTGGCCCATTTTCAATTCCTTCTTGGAATCCCTAGTCAGTCTTGACCTAGAAGCCAAGCCCCATTGGGTCCTTATCCTAGCTCACAACCCTTTATCCCTATCTATTGCATAATGGGCTGCCTATTGCATCCAGTAAAATTTTTCATTTAATTTATTTTTAGTATCTAGAAATTCTATTTGGATCTATTATAGATATCTTCTTTCTGTCTTCAAATAATTGAATGCCATAAGATTTCTGATAGAGGGTGTTGAGTTAGAGTCACAGCTGTGGTTGGCAGCTCTCCATGACTTCTAGGTCAAGACTGATTAGGGATTCCACTACAGGGATTGAAAACAGGCCAGTCGGGACCCAGATCTAAGGGTCAATCAGAAGAGTTGCCAAGCTATGTATGTTAACCTATGGAGAACAAAGCAAGCAGAACACCAGCTACCAGGAGAAAGAGAAGAGCAGTGGTGTTGGAGACAGCAGTGACACCACCACCAAACAAGAGCCATAAGGAACACTTTCAGAGCTGTGATGTCTGTGAAGCAGAGTAGCAGAGACTAGCAGAAGGAGAGGCAGAGCTGTGGCTATGAGCAAGAAGAGAGGAGAGGTGGTGGGGATAATAGCGAGGATGTGTCTCCTTCTGTTATGTGCTGTATTCTGACTCTTGTGTTTCCTGAGCTGCATTCCTTCCACTCTTGAAGATAAGAGCTAAGATAAGCTACTGGTCCAGGACTGAGACCTTCTCACCCTTGCCTAACCCTTAGCAGTCTCTGTCTCAATTTCTATTTTCAGTTCATTTTCTAATAATTACATAACCTCTGTCAATTCAGACATTGCCTTGTTAACTGAATTTTTGTCCAATTTTAGATCATGTATCCCTGTTTCCTAGAAAGTCTATTATTTTTTTTTAATGTATAAGAGATATCATGGTGCTAGATATTGTGAATATTATGCAATTTGTCATCTCTGTTTTGCTTCCCTTCTTTAAAGATTGACAGACTTTCTTTCAGGAAGCAGGATGTATTATTTTTTAATTCCTTATTAACTCAGTCTTTCAGCTAAGGCATGATTCCTCTGAAATCTCCTCTGAATGCTTGCTATGTTCAACAATGACTTTCGCCTCTGGGCAGTCAATGATTATTAATTCCTCTGTTTTGCATGACCTCTTAAAATGTTGTAATAGTTTTAAGTCCTGTAATTTATACTTTTACCATAAGCATGGCTGACTTAGGCAATGATTCAAAGCAACTGTGATGTGGTTTTTGAGATTTCTTCTCAGTAACTCCTTTTCTTATTAAACACGTCTTAAAACTATCTGCTTCCTCAACCTCACAATCGTGAACTTTATTTTCTCAAATTAGCCTTTTGGGAGTATTTCTTTTAATCCCTCTACTCAAGTCACAAAATTACTTGCATACAGAATTCCAGGTTTATCGCAGGACCTTACCTTATTTCATTGCTGTAAGTATTGAGTCCTTTGGTGCTACTTTTTGGCCACTGTTTGAATCATATTGTTTCTTTTTCCTCCTGCTTTATAGTTTTGTACAGTTTGAGACTGTCTTAGTGTCGCTATGCCCAAAATACCTAAGAAGAACTAATTGAAGGTGGAAGTGTTTATTTGGCTCACCGTTTTAGAGAATTCAGTACACAGGACCGGCTCCAAAGCATACACCACAATGGCAGTGGTGGCAGCAATGGCAGCAGGTCAGGGAGATGGCTCTTACATCCAGGCAACTGAAAACAGGGGAGAGAGGGGCCTGCAGACATATATAGTCCCAAGACCACACCCCCATGACCTGCTTCTTCCAACTATGCCCCACCTCTGAACCTTGCTGCACTGGGGACAAACATTCAACACAGGAGCCATTAAGGTACATTTAAAAAAAAAAACAGAGATTTAATTTACTTTTTGTTCCATCGTTAGTGATAGAAATTTGTGTACATTAGTTTTAATTTACACCCTCAAGTAGGCCAATAAAGTTCATGTCACTAATATGCACAAGAGGGTTGTTAGCATTAAGGAGACTCTAAACATCAGTTAAAATAGCAGATTTGAATGTCTCAAGAGCAATGCTGCATAGAATGTTGATTTTTAGCATAAAGGCTATTAAATTTATTTTTCCTTTTTAAGTGATTAGTGTTCATAACATCTATATTTTAAACATATATTTGCACTTACGTGAAATAGGTCTGAGTGCCATGTAGTCTAAGAAATAAACACGTTTGAGTGATATTTTACATGTAGTCCTCTACTTGGTCCTGTGTTCCCCAAAGAACATGAAAGGAAAGATTGTATAGCATTTAAACTGTAAATTTTGTCAGTCACGCTGCCTATATATTGTTTCTGATGTCTATGTACCTTTCTGCAGAGTGCATAACTGAAAGATAGATGGTCTACCATTGACTATACAGAATGTAGATTGGTTTTGTGACTGTCAATAAATGGCTGGATGTGTGGCAGAATCATATATTGGACACATTTGATTGCAAAGACATCCTGGAAGCAAGGAAACTAGAACTTAATAAACATCTCTAAAATGTTATTTCATATAAAAATAATATCACAATTATAAAAGGCTAAATTCTTTAAACTACTCCTTTACAATTAGTACATAAATTGATTGGTATATATATATATATTGATATATATATACTTATATATATATTTATATATTTATATTTATATATATACTTATATATATTTATATATATTTATATATTTATATATATTTATATATATTTATATATATTTATATTTATATATATTGATATATTGATATATCTATCCACATGGAGAAGATATTAAATATTTAAATATATATATAGTATATCTATATGTAGCATATGTACAATGTAATATATTATATACACTATATCTATCATCTATCTATCTATATATTACAATATTGTCGGCATATCCCGTTGTTAGATTTTCCAACCTTCTGGAGAAGCATACACATCTTTGGTTTTTAAATCTCTACAGGTTATCCCTACACATACTCAAGTCTGAAGATAATAGATTTTCAAGGGACTGAGCAAATATTTTAATGTGACTACTTTTTCCTTTTTTTAGCATATGAAAAGTTAATTAAAATAGTCAGTCAGACATCAAATATGGATTTTAGACATTCCAGCCCATTTTATTTTCTCCTTTACTACATCTTACTATTTCTATCCTGAAAATTTGGATTTATTACTAAGTAAATTTGTTAGTATGATGTTCCACAGAGTACTAATTTGTTTCCTCATGCAGGTAGCTTCCATTTGTAATTCTATGTTAGTGTCATCTTCACTTTCACCAGTTATTGTATCTGCAGAGTAAGTAACAGAGGGTCAGAGAAAATATCTTAGATTTTGCATGACATTTTTAAAAAACATGATTAAAGTTCTAGCATCAGTTTATCCTCAATTTAAATAACAAGGATACATGAATTTATTATATTTCTCATTGTCATGTAAATGTATGATGAGTTCACAAATTTAAATGTTTTTCAGGCAAGTATTTAACCTGTGGTAAAAAGATTTTTTTCTCAAGGTGAACTCATCTACTTCAAATTTGATAGCATGAAAATGATAATTTTTCTTTTCCTTTTTTTTTTGGTAGAAGGGATTTAACCCTGAGACATTCCACCTCTGAACTATACCCCCAGTGCATTTTTTTTAAAAACAGGGTTGCTGGCCTTAAACTTGAGATCCTCCTGTCTCAGCCTTCCAAATATTGGAGTTACAGGCATGCACCACCATGCTCGGCTGGCATTTTACCATTATATTTTAGAAAATAGTATACTGTATATTATGAAATAGTATATTATGAGAATCAGATGTCAACAAACTAGTAAAACTTGAATCCTAGCTTGAAAAATTAAATGAGTTGAGCACATCATTCAAAGCTTCAGATTCCTGAATTATAACTTTAAAAATAAATTTGTTAGACTAAGAGGTAGCTTAGAGGTAGAGTCTAGCATGAACCAGATCCTGGGTTCCTTCCCTGCACAGTGAAAAAAAAAATTATAAATAAATAAATACATAAATTTATCAAACAATAACAATAATCCTGAATTCCCACATCAAAAGACACTAATAAATTTGGTGTTTTGTTTTTTTGTTGGAAATGTCAAATATGAGTTTGAGAAATACATTTACTATTTAATTGTGAATTTTAAATCAATGGTAATAATATCTTAAAATAATTCATATTAAATTTTGAAAATATGATGAATATTTAAAGGTATATACAAGCAAATGGTCCTTCTAGATAATTTACTTAATTTTCTGGACTAAGACTGTAGCTTTAGGTTCAGAGAACAATTTCATTTTAATTTATAAATAAAAAAATAATTTTATGGAAATTCAGGGGAACATAGAATCATATATCATGAATTTTGTTTCATTAAAAGTTTTTTTTTTTTTTTTTTGCGGTACTAGGGATTGAACTCAGGGGCATTCTACCTCCGAGCTATACCCCCAGCCCTATTTTTTATTCTTTATTTTGAAACCGAGTCTCACTAAGTTGCGAATACCTCACTAGGTAGCTGAGGCTGGCCGCGAACCCGGATCCTCCGGTCTCAGCCTCCCGAATGCTGGGATTACAAGCATGCGCCACCACGCCCGGCTCTCATTAAAAGTTTTGATGAAGCCGGGCATGGTGACACACACTTGTAATCCCAGTATTTGAGAGGTTGAGACCCAAGGATGCGGGTTCACAACCAGCCTCAGCTACTTAGTGAGGCCCTCCGCAACTTAGTGAGATCCTGTTTCAAAATAAGGAATAAAACATAGGGCTGGAGGTATAGCTCAAAGGTAGAATTCCCCTGGGTTCATCCCCTGTACCGAAAAAAAAAAAAAAAAAAGTTTTGATGGATAGTTTAATGTAAGTAACTAATTGCATTTGAAAATTTTAAGATTGAAACACCTGCAGAGAATTGAAATTATATCAATATTTCAATACCTGTTTAAAATGAGAAACATGAGCCCTAGAATTTTTTTTTTCCTTTTGTAGTACTGGGTATTGAACCCAGAGATACTCTACCATTAACTGCCATAGACATTGAAAAAAATAATAATTTTATACCATAACAAATATGCAGCAGAATGAATAAATCACAAGCATATAAGCAAGAAGGATTAGAAAACCAGAATATTACTTAGAAACTCAAAACCTCACATTCTCTTCTAGTTATAACAGTTCAAATATTTGTTTTTCTGCTTTGGATTTTTATATGGAAGTGGATCAGACCATGCATCTGGTGTCTTGTCGACAGAATATGTTTTGAGACTTAGTCATATTTTTGTGAGTACAGTAGCACATTTATTGGCTTCATCTTCCTTTTCTAATAGATTTAAAAATATTAATGAGAATAGTTTTATTCTGAGAATTAATACTCTTACATTGACTTGTTATTTTTATTTTGGGAATTAAGACTTACAATTAGAGGCCCATAAACAATGTGAATTTAAAAATGTGAATTTAAAAATCTTATTGCTATCACTTAATAAATAATACAACATATAAGCCTTTAAATAGAAAATTTTAAAAATCTGTGTATAAAATTTGAATGATCAGAATGTAGTTTACTACAATATTATACTAGTATTAGCTAAAATAAAAATCAAATATAAAAATCTGAAATATAAATATAAAAATATAAAACTGTTTGCTTAAAAAGAAAGTCCTTCAGAGAAATAATGTGGTCTTTGAAGCTTGAAATAAATAAAAATCAATTAATCTTCATTTTGTAAGTATAGCTAGATGATTATTGTACAACTTAAAATTTTAGAAAGATTAGTCAACACTGCTGTCTGTATTTTTCTGAAAATATATTTTTCTATTACAGAAAATAGTTTATAACAGCAGTGCCTTAAACATGAATTGGAAATTATGGCCCCATTTTCTGTAAACAAATTAGTTGACCTATGTGAATGAAATATCATAAATCACTTACTTTTAATTTTTTATTTATTTATTTATTTTTTGCAGTACTGGGTTTTGAACTCAGGGGCGTTCTACCTTCAAGCTACACCCCCAGCCCTATTTTTTATTCTTTATTTTGAAACCGGGTCTCACTAAGTTGCAGAGTGCCTCACTAGGTAGCTGAGGCTGGCCTTGAACCTGGATCCTCTAGTCTCAGCCTCCCAAATGCTGGGATTACAAGCATGCGCCACCAACCCGGCTAGTTACTTTTTATTGATCTGACTGAACTCTGTTATAATTTTTTTCTCTAGTAGTAATGAAGCTTTCATAAGGTTGGTATTTCTACCACTGACAATAATATCAAAGTAATTATACTGGTGGCATGCATTCCCACACAAACTCCCCAACTACACATACGTATAAATTATGACATAGCATTTATTGCATGAATAATGCTATCAACAAAAATATTTTTGGATATTCAAAGAATATCAAATATAAAATATCTGATTATCTCATTGTTTTCAGTAGTTTGCAAAACTTCATAGAATAATCTCAAGTTCAAATAAATGCTGTAGTCTAATAAAGATAGATGTTACTCTTTGGGATCTAAAAAGTTGGTGTCATAAAAGTCGGGAGTAGAATTGTGGTTACCAAAGGCTGGGGAGAGTTGTCCGGAAGGAAGGAAGGAAGGAAGGAAGGAAGGAAGGAAGGAAGGAAGGAAGGAAGGAAGGAAGGAAGGAAGGAAGGAAGGAAGGGAGGGGAAACCATTGATCAAGGGATCCATAGGTCTAGGTAGATAGGGGTAAGGTTCTTACCTGCTATTGCACAATTGGGTGACTGTAGATGATAATGATGTACCATACATTTCAACACTCTAAGACAAAGAAATTATAAAGCT
This sequence comes from Graphiurus murinus, assembly GCA_004027655.1. NCBI lineage: Eukaryota > Metazoa > Chordata > Mammalia > Rodentia > Gliridae > Graphiurus > Graphiurus murinus. The sequence continues at coordinate 9,042 of PVLC010014367.1, forward strand.
TTTGACATAATTAAATGTTATATGTTTGAGGAAATAGATATATTTAATCCAATTTAAACATTATGCCACAGGGCTGCAATTTTCCCTTGGTTCTTGTCTCCCCAAAAGAAAGATTTCATTCAGGGGACACACATAGGATGAACATGAAGGGTTTTATTAGGTGGATTTAAAAGAAGGGTTATAGAGTTGGCTGATCCCAGAGCAACAAAGAGAAAGGCCAAATCTGCCACATGGTGAAGTTTTATACTATCCAGAAATTCCACCCCTCCTCATGAATAGTAATTTGAGGCAGTTATGTTTGGGATTCACATGACATAATTTTTCACTGGTGTTTAAAGCTGAAATGTAATGGCTTCCAGTCTCTCTGATCACAGCTGGACAGGGCAATCCCCATATCTCTTATCAGGAAGGATCCTCCTTGTCCCATCTCCCCTCGCACCCACACATATTTCAGGCTAACTTCCTAACAATTACACAAAGTATATATGTATCAAAGCCTTATATGGTAACCCATTACAATGTACAATTTTATGTTTCTATGTAGCCATTAAAAATAACTTAAAATACTTAGCCAGCCTCAGCTACTTAGTGAGACCCTATTTCAAAATAAAGATAAGAAAAAAAAAAAATAAGGCTGGGGATGTAGCTCAAAGGTAGAATGTCCTTGGGTTCCATCCCCAGTACTGCAAATAAATAAATAAATAAATAAACTTAAAATACTTAACAGGAAAAAAAGGATGGATATTAATTTTAGTCATCATGACTTCCCTCTTAACTTTCAGTATGTCACTTATCCCTGTGTCTTTCATATAATAGAGATATAAAATCTATTTGTTCTAGCTGGGCACAGTGGAGCACACCTGCAATTCTAGTACTTACAAGGCTGCGATAAAAAGATTGCCTATACCAGATCAGTCTCAACAATTTGGCAAGAAGCTAAGCAACTTAGTAAGACCCAGCTTCAATAAAATAATAAATTAAAATATATAAATAAATAATAAACAAACAAATAAATAAATAGGCTAGGGGTGTAGCTCAGAGGTAGAAGTCATCTGGGTTCAATCTCCAGGACTCTTGCCCCTCAAATATTTTTGCTCCATTACTGAGAGCATGTATTATTGATAGACAACATTTTTACTTCACTATTAGGGTGATTTTTAAAACAATTCTAAAATAGATTGGGAAGCTCTTTAGTTTCATACTATATAGATCTCAGTAATAGTGTCATTTAATATTATCTGCTATTCTTAAGTTCTCTTTAGTTATTTCTACAAATTATTTTCTGGATTTTTTTTTACTTTATAAATAGCCATCATTTTAAGTTATTTAATAATATTTATAGTAGAAAATAAGTAAATGTCCTATTCTTTATGACATACACCAAATTCACTAATATGTGAAATAAATGTAATGTGTAATATTTTACTAAGAGTAACTAAAATTCAGGAGTTACTGTATAAAGATTGAAAGAAAAAAACTTACTTATAAAATTTAAAATGAAAAATTTTGAGAAGTCTTTAATTATAAAATTTGCTATTGGCTTGGCCTTCTGTTCACATATGGAAAACTATACGATTAACGCATTTGGTATCCATGCCATCATTATTGAAATGCATATTTGTTTCTGTTTTCAGGGTGATTATTATTATTATTATTATTATTATTATTATTATTATTATTTAGTAGTATTTGGGTTTGATTGCATGGGTAGTCTACTTCCAAACTACACTCCAAGACCCTTTGATTTTTTTTTTAATTTTTGAAATGAGGGCTCACCAAGTTACCATATATACTCTGGCCTGGAACCTGTGATCCTACTGTCTCAGCTCTAAAAATATTGGGATTACAGGTATACACCACTGCACACAGCATTTGATTAGCTATTTTTAATAAACATATTAACAAATTAGTTTCATCAGCACATTATTTCCAGAAACTATTGGTATAAGTTCTGCCGAATAGCGATTTTTTTGTTGTTGTTCTTGAAGGGAATGAGAGATGAGAGCAATAAACACTCTTCAATATAATTGTTTTATCAATTAGTATACAACACTAATTGATCTCAACTCAGTTTTACCCCCAGTAAATCTTTGCAGATCCCAAAAGGAGGCAAGCATGCTTATTTTGGTCACAAACTCAGCTGTTGACTAGGGCAGAGAACAGAACAATGGAATTAGATTCTGATTAAGAACATAAGCAAGATCTATATAAGGAAAACTATAAAAAGTTGAAAAAATAAATTGATGAAGACCTTAGAAGATGGAAAGATCTTCCATGCTCTTGGATAGGCAGAATAAATATCATCAAAATGGCCAACCTCCCAAAAGTGATTACAGATTCAATGCAATACCCATGAAATTACCAAGGTCACTCCTCACAGACATAGAAAAATCAGTCCTTGAATTGATTTGGAACAGCAAAAAGTCCAGGATAGCCAGATCCTAGGGAGAAGATGGGGCATAAGAGGGACTCCAGATGAAAAAGGAGAAACCCCAGATAAGCAAAGAATTTGACTTAACTGATTGTGATGGACGGGGGTTGGAGGGCGGGAGCCAGGGAGACACCCTAATGCACATGATGTACTTTCACAAATATATCAAAGTCAATCACTAAATTGAACTTGAGAAGGAGGGAGGGCGAGGGAGTGGGGTAGGAATTGGGGAAGGAGTTAAATGAGAAATGTGTGCATCATACATGGCTTTATCAACTTATACCTAACAAAGATGTATGATTACAATGGACCAGTTAATAAAAAAAAATTTAAAAAAAGAACATAAGCAATAGGTATCACTAGAGATACCTAGGAGAAGTGGGATACTCAAACAGAGAGACAGGACACTAGAGACCCTTAATAGGGAGCAATGTTTATTGGGTGCCAGAACCTGCTCAGCAGATTCATATCCAAAGTCTGAGCCCCAATTTCAGCAGAGCTCTAGTTTTTATACATGGGTTTACTACCATGTGCTGCAGGTCAAGGCAGGTCAGCATATATGGAACCAGCACACCAGGGCACAGCTGCATTGGTGTATGCATTGGCGGGCTTACAGAAGAGAGCAAAGGTATAAAAGTTGGAATTCCCTGTGGAGCAGTTACCATATAAGAAGAACATGGACAACTCCAATAAAGACAGGAATATTTAATTTTAAAAACTTCAGTTCAGTCATGCAAAGTGGATGTGTGAACTAGGCCAGCAGCCTGTGACTTCTGATTGAGTGTTTACAGCGCAGGTTGGAGCTAGGCAGTATTCTGGCTTGTTCGGAAATTTAAATTACTTTCTGGAATTTCCATTTTCCCATCTGAGAAGGAAATTAATATGAGTACCTATTTCATATGTGTTCTGGAATGAACTGCATTTCTTCAAAATTCATATGCTGAAGTTACAAAACCCAAAGTGACTGTAAGGACAGGGTCTTTGCAGGACATGATAGCACACACCAGTAATCCCAATACTTGAGAGGCTGAGACAGGAAAATCTCAGGTTCAAGGCTATCCTCAGCAACTTAATGAGACCCTGTTTCAAAATAAAAAAAAAAATAGGGCTGGGGTATAACTCAGAAGGAGAATGCCCCTGGATTTAATCTCCAATAGTGTGCTCACTCTCAGCTACACACACACAAATGGGCCTTTATGGAAGTAATGAGGATTAAATGAAGTAAAAATGACAGAGCCCTGATTCAAAAGAACTGGTGTCCATTAGAGAAAGCAAGGTGCCTGTGCATAGAGGAAAGGCTCTGTGAAGATCAAGTGAGAAGAGACAGGCCTCACTCAGAAACCAGCCCTTTGAGCACATCGATCAACTTAGAGCTTCCAAAAATTGTGAAATAAGTGCCTGTAGGCTAAGCCACTCAGTCTGTGATATTATGTAGTGACCTGAAACAAAACATAAAACTAATTAAAAAAGCCAATGCACATCACTGATAATAAAGAGGATATTTTTAGCTACATCATAAGCCTACTACTCACACTTTTTTCTTGATCTGGTTATGACACCATCTTTGATTATCTCTGTAGAAATGTGGATGTGGTTATCTTTTTGCAGGAAAGTGCTATTTTTTTACCATATTTTGTTGTACTTATTAAAATACTAATATTCAGAGCCCTAATTTTTCCTATAGCTGTTTTAATAAATTGTGTTTTACTCAAATATTAATAATTTCCTCTAAATTGCAAGATTATATACATGGAATTTTCGTTCTTTTGTCTTTTGTGTTTTTTCTTTCTCTCTCCTTTTTTTTTTATATCCAGAGGACCAATAATGATTACCCCTGTCTCCACTTTTTTTGACTTGATGGATATTGCTGTGGGTTTGCCGAATTTATAAGCTTTTAAGAAGAACTAACTTGTTTTCTAAAGTTCTCTCTAAGGTTTGTCTGGTTTCTATTTCACTAAATCCTGACTTATCTTTGTATTTATTTTTAAATTATATCTTTTTGCTTCCTTTACATTTGTTTGCTGTTTCTTCTCTAATTTCTTATATGGAAACATAAATCTATCAGTCATTATTTTTTCTAGTGAATAAGTTTAAAGTTATACATTTTTCTGTTAGCAGTTTCCATTGCATCCCAATTATTTTGTTCCTGTTTCATCATTTAGTCAACATTATTTTCATTATTTAATTAGGATTTGGATCCATGCTACTTCAAGTATATAGAAGTAGAACTAATTGATGTAAATACTTTAGCCAGAAGAATAAATAATATCATCTCATAAGGAACAGATACACTATGCAAAATTGTAAATGAGAAAAATATCTATTTTTTTTGTTTATGTGAAACATTTAATATCTTAATTTGAATTAGTTTAAATAGACTAATTTTCTTAAATATTTACATGAATCTTTTTGAACTGCCATTATTTTATTTAAATTGGTCTATTATAATGTAAAAGATACTTGCACACCATGCTCAGAGTGTAGAAGGTGAATATAGCAGGCTCACCTTTTGGTCCCTTAGTTCTCACATTAATTAACCAGCAACAAACACATGTAGAATATAAGAAAAATAGTTTTCATTCTGCTTAGCTTAATTTCTGAAAAAACATTTAAGGAAAAATACCGTTAGTGCATGTAGGAAAGATTTGAACTTATTTGCTAATCCAATTAATTTTTCTTGAAAAAATATTGGTATAATTTGCATAGAATTAAATTTTGGGTGTGAATTTTGCTGTATTTGAAAATGAAAAACAGTTGGCATCATATTAGTTGATGCAAAATATGCATATAATTCTTTATTGATGTATTATTGTCATGCATCTTGTTGAAGTTCAAGATGATATAGGCATACATGCACTTAGTACTCATTGAGCTCTCCTCCAGTTCTTGCTCTATTCCTTCGTCCTCCCCTTTTTCCATGTGCTCAGTGCAGTGATTGGCTTTGATAAATTTGTGTATGTACATCATGACCATTGAGGTGTTTCCCTCTTCCCCACTCCCATTTCCCTCAGTTAACAGCCTTCTTCACTCAATTAAACTTTCTCCTCCTTTTTCTGGAGTCCCCCCTATGTCCTACTTTCTCCCTAAATTCCACATATGAGGAAGAACATTCAACCTTTCACTTTTTGTGACTGACTGATCTCACTTACCATAATGTTCTCCAATTCCATACATTTCCCTGCAAATGACATGATTTTGTTTTTCTTTAGAAGAATAGAATTCTACTGTGTATATAGCCCATAATTCTACTGAATAGAATTCTACCATGTATATAGCCTATAATTTTTAATCCATTCCTCTGTTGGTGGATATCTCCACTGGTTCCATAGTTTGGCAATTGTGGATTGTGCAGCTATAAACATAGATATGCATGCATTACTATGGTAGTTTATTTTCCATTCTTTTGGGCAGATACCCAAGAATGGTATAGCTGGGTCATATGGTAGGTTTATTTCCATTCTTCTGAGGAACCTTCACACTATTTTCCAAAGTGTTTGCACTAATTTTTAATCCCTCCAGTATGAGTTCCTACTTCTATACATTCTTGCTAGCATTTGTTATTTTTTGTGTTTTGTGTTTTTAGTAATTGCCATTCTAACTGGGGTTAGGTGAAATCTCAGGATAGTATTGATTTACATCTCTCTGATTTCTAATGATGTTTAACATTTTTTCTCACCCTGCACAAGAGTCAATTCAAGATGAATCAGAGACCTGGAAATTAGAACAGAGACCGTGCAGTTACTTGGAGAGGGCATAAGACCAATGCTACAACATATAGGCATGGGTAAAACTTCCCTGAAAAGACTCCAAAGGCACAAGATATTAAAACGAGGATCAACACATGGGATTGCACTAAACTGAGGAGCTTCTGTGCAGCAAAGGAAACTATCAAGAACCTCAAGGGAGAAGAGACAGTATGGGAGATTTTTGCCCACTACTTCTCTGATAGAGTACTAATATCTAGAATACACATAGAACTCAGAAACTTACCACCAAAAAAAAAAATAATAATAATAATAATAATCCAATCAGAAACAGAAAAAGGTCAGGTGAACTAAATAGACACTTCACAAAAGAAGAAATATAAATGGTCAATAAATGTATGAAAAAATTATTCTTTTAAAACTTTATTTCTGAATAAAGTGACATTATAGGAAGGAAGGAAGGAAGGAAGGAAGGGAGGGAGGGAGGGAGGAGGAGGAGGAGGAGGAGGAGGAGGAGGAGGAGGAGGAGGAGGAGGAGAAGAAGAAGAAGAAGAAGAAGAAGAAGAAGAAGAAGAAGAAGAAGAAGAAGAAGAAGAAGAAGAAGAAGAAGGTGGTAATGGAAGAGGAGGAGGAGGAAGAAGAGGAGGAGGAGAAAGAGGAGGAAGAGGGGGAGGAGGAAAGAAAAGAAAAAAAAACACTAAAGAATTAGAAAAAGACATGTTAAGTACATTACTCAGCATAAATCAATAGATTATAGAGATGGAGTAGATGGCAAAACTAGCATTTTAAGTCAAGGTTTTACAGAATGCAAAGTCTATTATTATCTTATTTTGGTATACTGATTCTGTCAAATGCATTGCAAGACAGTTACTTTTTCAGATGTTGCTGTGGTCTGAATGTGTCCCTCAAAAGTTCAAGTGCTGGAAATTTAATCCTCAAATGATCTGTTAACTTAGAATTGGAGCCTTTGGAATACAAATACAATTAGATGGGTGAGGGGATCACATGCTGTCACTAGTGGCTTTTTAAGAAGGGAGAGCAGAGCCAGTGTGCTTGCTCTGTCTCCAGTATGCTTGCTCTGTCTCCTATGTGATGCCCTCCGCCATGTTGTGGTGAGCAAGAGGACCCTCATCATGCACTGTGTGTGTGCTAGGGCTTTCCATCCTCTACACCCTGAGCTCAATAATCTTCTATTAATCAGTCTTTGATATTCAGTTAGAGCAACAGAAAACAGACAGGGCAGGTATGGACTAGGTGCTTATATTTGGTGGTTTTGCCTACAATCCAGCCTTTGGCTCTTTATGTTTATTAACTGAAGTTCACACCATATCCTCATCATATATATTTGTGTGAATAACACTATTTGTTTTTATTTAACTTTTCTTTTCATTTTGTCTCACACACCTTTACCTTTATTTTCCTTCTTTTTTTCCAATCTTTGTCAACTAAATTGCTTAAAGACTACAGAAACAGCAAAAAAATAGATTGGATCTTGACAATCATGTATCCATTTTCAAATATCTTAGAATTAAAGTGTATGAGTTTATTTTCTCAATTTAATGGCCACTTGACTTATGGTCTGTGTGAAACACACCATGATTTTCCTATATCAGTTGAAGGAAATAAATGTACTTTTATAATCATTATTTAGGAAACATCTATATTAGTATGCAGTTTTCACTACAATTAAAAAATTCTTGATAAGAATGACCTAAATAACTAACTATATTCTTACATTGTTAAATGTTTAAGGGCTGGAGTTTGAGGTCAGCTAGAAATGGCTTAATGGTTCATCATTTCTGATTCCCTTGACTTTCCACAATGCTTGCAAAATGACTGCTGCATTTTGTTAACATTCAAGACAAAGCAAGGAAAAAGGAAATAGGATCAACTCTGTTAATTACTTTCATGAGATAAAACAAAAGTTTGATAGATCTTCCTAGAAACATCTGCTTATGTTTATTTAACTAGGATTAACATAGTCAAACCTACATCCATCCAAAGAAATCTGTATAAGTGAAGATTTACCTTTCCCAGCTCCTAAAGGAAAGACATTTTGGGAAGAATAACCACGGAGTAGGTGTTAGTAAGCCAGACAGTACACTCTAATGTTGTTGACATGATTGTTCAATGAAAATCTTTGATTTCAGGGAGAGAATATATAAAAATGCTAAATATTATAATACTGCTTTTTATTTTGTGTTAACATGGTGATACTGAATAAACACTTGCCTTAATGTACCAATAGCTCTTTATTGAGATGATGTAATAGAAATTCTCAGTCTTAAGCACATTCAACAATTTTAGCGACACATAGTGTGCACAGTTAGATACATGTATAGACATTAAGCCATTAACTATCTACTGTACTTCTTATTTTATATAAAGCTGTTTGATATATTCAAAGTAAGAATATATTTCACAGATGTCATAAAGCTCAGCATCTGTTTTTATCCCTTCTGTTTCAACCTAGGGGAGCTCTCAAGCACTCACAGAGTGGACTTGGATCCGTTTTTCTTTTATAAGCCTGCAAACAAGAATTCAGGGCATTAAAGTTAGCGTCTATAAGCATATCTTGATTGATACCTGCTAGGAGACTAGTAATTTGCCACACTTTCAAACCAATATTCCTTAAATATTTATTTAGTAATAGAACTATTGGCACCTATGTAGATTGCTTTCTTGTTTCAATTTGGAGGTGTTGCCAAAGGTGGAAGTGAGACCATTTTAGATTTTTTCTGTGTATTACGTAAGCACATAGATCCCAGAGTTTAAATAGCACCATATGTCTATTTTATTCCAGTAAGGTGTTTAGGGCCTTTTAAAAATTGGAATCAGAGGAACTGCTGAGCTAGGTAACCCTTTAGACCAATTTCATTTACAAAGTGATAAATAGCATTGGTAGAGAACTGCATTCCTAAGTTCAAATTAAACCACTATTTTTGGAACATCACCTCAGAAAGATAGTGTATTAGTTACAAAACAAAAATCAGAATGTAATTGGTTTCTTTAAACACTGTCCAATTGTCATTGGTTATGATCTTTTAGGTAGTGATTTTGTCATCATGATTTTCAAAAGACCCCAACCTCCTCTTTTTCCTACAGTTGACATCTTATTTCTCTTTTTGGTAGATGTCCTATTATTCAGACATGCATCAAAAAATGTTGATAATAAGCTGTTTCAGTTTTTAACATTAGGGAAAGAAAACTAGTTTTATATCAAAGTTCTTATTCAATTAAGAGAATTATTTTATTTTATTTTAGAGTTGAGGATTGAATCCAGGAGCATTCTGCCTCTGAGCTACAGCTATGGTCTTTTTTTTTTTATTTTTTATTTATTTATTTTTTTTTTTGCGGTACTAGGGATTGAACTCAGGGGCATTCTACCTCCGAGCTACACCCCTAGCCCTATTTTTTATTCTTTATTTCGAAACCGGGTCTCACTAAGTTGTGGAGTGCCTCACTAGGTAGCTGAGGCTGGCCGCGAACCCGGATCCTCCGGTCTCAGCCTCCCGAATGCTGGGATTACAAGCGTGCGCCACCAGGCCCGGCTAATTTTGAAACAGTATCTTGCTAAGTTGCTAAGGCTGGTCTTAAACCTATGATCCTCCTGTCTCAGCTGCCAAAATACTGAGATTATAGGTATACACCACCATTCCCATCTGAAAGTGATTTTAACAAAAATTTCTATATATTATGAATGTTAATTTGAAGAGAAACATATGTGGAATTTATTAGGATGTTAAAATATGTGAAATATATTTGCTTACTAACATTTTGTAAAATGTGAACAATTATGTATTATCTTTTATTTACCACAGGTAGAATGCAAATTTCGTAAGGAGAGCTTTTTTTTTTTTTTTTGCAGTACTGGGGATTGAACCCAGGGGAATTCTACCCCCGTGCTATACCCCCAACCCTATTTTTTTATTCTTTATTTTGAAACTGAGTCTCACTAAGTTGCGGAGTGCCTCACTAGGTAGCTGAGGCTGGCCGTGAACCCGGCTCCTCCAGTCTCAGCCTCCCAAATGCTGGGATTACAAGCATGTGCCACCACGCCCGGCTGGAAAGCTTTTATTATATTATTTTACTCTACTTCTATTTAATTCATTGCTGATCACAAAGTAGGTAAAATTAAAATACTGAAAAAATAAATTATCTAAGGGATAATATAATAATACATATACAAAGTATATAATATTTTAAAAGCTAACACCTTGAGAAGTATTAATTATTTAGCTGAGCACCATGTCACATGCCTGTAAACCCAGTAATTGGGAGACTGAGACAGGAGGATTACAAGTTTCAAGGCCAGCAGCACATGGTAATTTAGCAAACAAAACCCTCTTTCAAAACAAAAAATAAAATATAGAGATGTATCTCAGGGGTAATGACCCTGAATTATTACACACACACACACACACACACACACACACACAGAGCATTTATCATTTTAGCTGAGAATATGGAGTTTCTGGGGTGTGAAGTAACAAATATCTATACATACACTTACTCAAACTTAACTGAGAATTGGTAGTTATTAAAAGCAGCCAGTTTGTATATATCAGAGCTTAATATATGAACTAAGAAACAATCATAAAATTCTAAGGTTAAGTTAAATTTTTCTCAATCTTTTCATATTTGAGACCAAACCTACAAGTGGAGAAGCAGCAGACAATACTGAGGGCACTGGCAGGAAAGGTTAAGATTGAAATATACACTATGTGGAAGAAATACCCTTGAAAGCAGAAAAGAACAAAAGAAGTAAATGTAGATTGCAGTTAGGACAAATACTGTTAATGTATCATTGAGGTATAAAGTAGTTACATAAGCTAAGTAAGCTAAGTGCGGTCAGGTTGAATTATTAGAGGCTCCACAAAAAAAAAAAAAAAAAAAAAAAAAAAAAAAAAAAAAAAAAAAAAAAAAAAAAAAAAAAAAAAAAAAAAAAAAAAAAAAAAAAAAAAAAAAAAAAAAAAAAAAAAAAAAAAAAAAAAAAGTGTATATGAGACAACTATCAGGAAAACCAAGCCTTGGATGGAGTAGAAAAGAAAGGGTTAGCAGAATTCTAAGCCATTAGCAGGGTCAGGACATATTTTATTTGCATTGTACCTTAAGTATTGCAAGTTCATGGTCGAGGAAATGAAATGTATAGAAGATGGAAAGTTTCTGAGAAATATGCATGGATGATTATAGAGTTGAGTGTGAAGTAGGACTCTTGCTTACAAATGGTGAAAATCCAAGTTGACAAAATAAATAAAGCAATCTCTGGCTCTAATAACTGTACTCTAGTGGTAGAGCTGATTCCAAGCATGAATTATTTTTATGGGCACAAAGACTATATCAGAAATCTGTCACTTGGTGCCTATTCCTCCATATTGGCTTCATTTTTAATAAGACTACTCCCGGTAGAGAAAGGATGATTTGATTCTACTGGTTTGGCAAACTTAGCTGAAAGAGAATGCTTCATGCTTCATTGTTCCAACCCAAATATCTGGACTGAGTTTCTTTAGTTTGGCTTGAATCACATAATCAAGTTTAAGTCGTTGACTGCGGCCAGCAACGGCCAAGAAGTGTGACTCCCATTCACAATTATGAAGACAGAAATTGGGGGATAACTATTTTCCCAAAGGAAATTTAAGGAAAATTGATGTTAAACTAATAGATGCAAACAGATAGATGTACTAATGTAAGTTAATTTATCCATAAAATCTGCAAATTTAACAAGCATCATTGTATGGGGTCTTTAGAATTTTATGCTGTTTTGATCAATTTGGATTCTGTCAGAGCTATTTAAATGTATGCCCAAGAATATAAAATATTCAATGGTACTTTAAGGCAAGGAAGACTGTATTCAGGACCATTGCAGTAGGCATAGAGAAAACTGCTATTGGATTCTGCCGTGAAGCACAGAGGTTCTCCACTCTGAAATTAGAGATAAAGTGAAGGGTGGAGGTCAGTGGATCGAAAACTACTGAAAACAATATCAGAGGTAAAGTGGATTCTGTTTAAATCGACCTAATGGGATTCTCAATGAAGAAGGACAGGGTGATCACATAGCACCTTCAGAAGGGTGGATGAAAAAAACCTGATCATATATTAATGATGATCAGCCATCAAGGATGGGAAATCCTTGTTAACCTGACTTAATCAAGTTTTTTACTTCACCTGATTTTGCATGGAATTGCACAGAGGGCTAAGGGAAGTTTCAAAAGCCCAAATAAGTTTTGATTGGGCAAAGAATCTTTGTAAGTTTGAGGAATTTAGAATTGCCTAAGTAAAAGATACTTTTGGAGTGAGTTTGTTTTAGTGGGGATTATTAAGTAGATGTCCAAAATAGCAACATGGCAAAGAAATCCAGTTGAGAAGACTCAATGGGATCTAACATGAGAGAACTGGTGAGAGCATAGATAATGGAAGTATAATTTCACAAGGAGAGCATGTTTTTTTTTTTTTTCAAGTTGAAGGGGAAAAAAATCTTAAAAAATAGAAATTAAGACATTTTCAGAGAGAATGAGAATCTTTGTGATGGCATGCCTAGCATAATGTCTAGCACAATGTCTAGCACTAGTTAGACTCTAAATAGTGAATTATTATTAATGTGATCTATTCAGATATGATAATAAAGCATTATAAAAGCTAGTGTTGGTTGTGTTGGCAATTAGGTACTTTGGAAAAATAATAAATGACAGTGCATTCATAGAATAATAGATTATAGCTTCAGAATGTTTGACAGATGAAGAACAGAGCTCTGTCTAAGCTCATGGATGTTGCTGAAGCTGAATAATGAAAACATAAAGGAGCAAAGTTTCTTTCAGAATGAGTCAAAACCAAGGTTGTACTTTGTAAAAAGGTATTTTATGGAAAAGTGGAAATTAGCAATTTTTCTTAATACTCTGAAAAATTATACCATTTTATTAATGATAGGTGATAAAACATGCCTTCTTTCTCCCTTTACTAATGGATTAGGATGCACAAAATCCTAGTGATAATCGACATTAATGGCCCTAAGTATCATTAAAACCTTTCTTACTAAGGAGTCATTTTAATTTTACAAAACCAGCATTCCTGTTTCAATGGCTATTACATTAAATTGAGTCTCACTGTGCCCTTTGAAGAAGAATGATGACAATTTTGGGGAAGATGAATGTGTGTGGTGCAGAACACCCTGCTGGATTTGGTTAGTCTATACTGCATGAGAAATTCATTTTAGAATAAATGTGTAAAATGAGATTAACTAAATATTTTTAGTTTGAAAAACTGCTTATAATTATGTAAGTTACATATTTTTAACTTCCAATAATCTTTAGTCCTGAAATTTTTATGTACTCAGAATACTGGGAAAGCAAAGAACATGAACCAAAATCTAAAATATAGTTTAAGCTCTGCAATATTGGAGAAAGTGCTGAATCTGGAAAATTTACATACTCTGTTGCTGGCAATAATAATGTACAGTTTATCATTTACTGCTTGATCCTCCAGTGGATAATTAAGTGAGTTATATCTCCAAATCATTTATTTTAGGTACACAGAATAATATTACTAATTAGCGTGTCCTATTAATGTCTTCATTATATTTCATAGTTCAGTTATTTTTCTAGCCAGGTGAACTAATATATGTCAATTATTTTCTTAAAATTTGAATCCTATCCAATAGTAATTCATAATCATGCTATGCCATTTCCAGCTCTGAACTAACTCCAAACCCTGAAGTCTTAAAAGTGTTCTCCCACTCTGCTGCTTTCATACTACAAATTTTGTAATTTTGCCAAATACAGTCTGACATGCTTGGATTTTATCTGACAGCATTTATTTATGTGGCATTAAATTAGAAAATATCTTCCATTCCTAGAATCTTTAGTTCATGTATATTATGAAACTAATTCACAGACATGTTATTTGAGCATTTGTATTTTATATAGGTTAGTCTTAGAAGTGATATCTATGATTCAAAATATATAATAAGATATTATGGTACTGGGATCAGAGAATTCAATCTCTGAGGTGGGGTGAGGAGGAGTACTGACAGGTAACAAGGAAGGACAGAAGTCAGCTTTATTCCACTGTGCCCTACCCTTCACAGACCCCTCACAGACAGATTGAAGTCTTACATACATGTCTGTATATTATTAATTTTACATTTTTATAACAACTTAATTTAAAATTATATTCTTGAGGCTTAAGCAGTTTCAGTATATTTTTAGGGATGCTTTGCCTAGTATGGAATTTAGGAAATATTGAGATATAACTTACTTGTGGGATCTGATTTTGGTGGACTTTAGGAGCAATGATACAGAGCTGGAGACCAAATAATGCTCTTGCGTTAAGGTTCTTTACATAACTTAATTAATTACAGACCCAGTCAACTAGTGGCATGATCTTTGCAAAGCAACTAATATATTTTTTTATGTTGAGAGAGAGAGAGAGAGAGAGAGAGAGAGAGAGAGAGAGAGAGAGAGAGAGAGAGAGAGGGAGAGAGAGAGAGAGAGAGAGAGAGGGAGAGAGTTAGTTTAATAACTGTAGGTTTTAGAATAGATCAATAGATCATCTAGTATCTATTCTTTCCTATTGGGAGATTGACTATTGCTAACTGCAAGTTAGCAGACCTGGTTGCTCTAATGGTAATTCTGTCTCTCTTGGCAACAACTCCAGAAGGAATTAGGCATAGTCAGTAATCACAGAACATCTCTTGAACTGTGCACCAGTTCAAGGATACACAGGGAATAAATTTCTGCTAGTAAGCCTAGAGAAGTTTTCTAAGTGCCTTTGGGAAATAATGTTGTTCTTCTATTCTTCCTCTAGACACATACAATGGTTATAAAACATGTTTATTTATCCCTGGACATAGTACGTTATTGTTTATTGGTGAGTCAGATTATTCTAAAATAAAATATAAAAGAAGAATAAAAGTCATAAACTTCAAGATCAGTTTTCCAGTCATATTTCCTCTATGTATTTTAATCTTTCACTTGCTGAATAAAATGTAATCATGTACTATACCCTTCTTCTTGAATCTGTCTTTTGTATCATTTCTAGAAATTATCCAAATAGTTTCAACTGAAAATAAAATTTAGAACATATCTGGAGTAAGCAATCAACTTTTGGAACTTTTCTGCATATTTTCAATTCCAAAATTGAAATTCATTCCCAGTGCTCTTAGTTCTTTTAGTAGAATGAATGCATGCCACATGTCTCATTCAAACAAACCTTCCCTTTCCCTTAGAAATTGTCCTTACCAAGATACCCCAATAGAAAGAATAATATAACTATATGAAATTTTCTTATGAACACATGGTTGCAGATTTTTCTTTGTTTTCTAGATTAAAAGAAACTAGCAGAGAGCTTTTAAATATAAAACAACCAACACTTTTATTCTAGGTACACTATAAACATATTTAAAAATAAGAAAATGAGTGTAGCTCAATATTAGCTTCCTACATTGAACAACAGCTCAGGTATGTATTTAATTATAGGGTTACATGAAGATAAAAGCTCATAGAAGTGATAATTAAAATAGGTTAACAATAGTTTCAATAATGTACCTAATAATTATCTTTGCTTTGCTCATCTGACATTTGATATTGTTAACAGTATAAAATTAATTTCCTTGAATCTAAATACATTTTAATTAAAAATCATTAGACAACATCAGATAGCAAATATATCAATTTTATCTGACTATGTTTCACAGCATTTCATTTATGGTTTATAGGGGAAATTACAGACCTATGATAGAAGCATATCAGATATAACAGTCATGTATTTGAAATAGCCTCAAAAATAGAAGAGTCACTATTTTCACACACTTTAATAATTGACAACTGCTCAATAGGGCTGTCTTCTTCAAAATGTACATGTCGCCCCAGCAGTTGGTGGGCAATGCCATGCTTTTTAATCATTCCTGGAAGTGCTTGAACACTTATGGGAATGATAGTGCTGTGTCATTCCAAATTGATTGAATCTCTGACATGTTCCTGGAAGTCACTTCATGGTACACTATTATACAAGAGATGAAGGAAAATTACTGCAGGAGAGCAAAAAAATAAAAGCTTGCTATACTGGGTAACAGTAATCATTTCAAATATTATAAAGGATGTCACTTATTTCTGTCTTCATGTAACCTCCCTTCTTTGTACCAGTGTTATTAAGGTTTATCTGTTTCTCTGAAGAAGTAGCTTGCTTCTATGAAATGTATCTTAGGTACAATAACAAAGAAATATGGATTCTTATTCTGAAACTTAAAATCTGTGTTTGAAGGTTTCAAAAATATTGTCACATATACACATCATATATTCATGCAATCAGCTGCACATACACAAACACACACACACACACACACACACACACACACACACACACTCAGAAAAGAAATGGGTTTGTTGAAAACTTGACTCCTTTACTATATGCTTTGTTTTCAATAATGATAATTGCCCGGATTTTTTAAATTAATTCAGTCTTTAAGAAACTAATATTGGTGTCTTCTAAATGCTTTAGGTAGGGGTAACATTTTAACAGTGTTTGTAATTTAGTTAAAAAAAGAATAATATGTTATAAGTTAATTTGGAAAAGTCAAGTGCTGAGGTGACCTAAATACATTGGCTATATCAAGTACTCCGTGATGACTTTGTGCTCAATCCAATAAGGGTACAAAAAAATTTAGTTTAAACATTTTTTTGATAAACTATGTATAAATAAACTACTTATTTTATGCAGTGTACCATTTTATCATTTTCATTTCCTGACATTGTATCTGTATTGTGTTACTTATGTATCCTAATGAGTATTTAATTTTTTTTCTAGTATGGGGAATTGAACTTCTGAGCTATAACTCCAGTCCCTCCCCCTTTCTTTTTCTTTTCTCTTCTTTTCTTTTCCTTATTTTTTAAAAGTTTGAAACAGGGTCTTGCTACATTATCACACACTGGCCTCAAACTTGTGATCCTCCTGTTTCAGACTCCCAATTACAGAAATTGCAGGCTTGAGCTATCCTAACACATATTTCTACAAGGAACAATTTTCTCTGAGAAAAGTACAATCTTTCTTGGTTTGAAACAAATACCAGAATGTCCATATTTCTAGTCTTTTCAGATCTCTATTGCCTTAGTAATTTCTCCATGCTTGAAAGCCAAATGATTTGTTTAGCACCTGGAACATTCTTAAAAAGGATTTGAAATTTGCTTCCTATAAGCTCCAGTTTTGCAGTTTTTCTCCCTAACATTTTTTGCCCCACCATTCAAAAATTCTGAGGGAACCAGTTCCAAGAATTGGGTTCAGTGAGAACTGGTCTTCTGCTTCCCAGATGGGTCAATAGTTTCATCATGACTAATATTTCTGGCATAAGCAGAAATCTAATCCTGTTCTACTCTCCCTGGCAACTGAATTCTAATCCTTATATGATTTTGCATATTCAAAGCTCAGTCATATGCCATCTCATTCCTAATCTACAAATCTTTATATTTTGTTTCTGAAATTCGTGGAATGTCATCATGGTACATAACACCCCAAACCTTTCTCTGAACTATCCCTCCATCTTCTTCTTGTTATTTGACGTTAGATGTCTTCTGAGGTAACTCGTTAGTCTATGGTCCTTGCAGATAGCTTCTTGCTCCCATTTGGAATAGGTGATTTTTTTTTATTCTTAATCGTTAATTTCAAATTAGCATGAATTGATCTCCTCAAGAGCTCTCTCCAGCCAGACGTGGGGGTGCAGTACTTGGGAGGCTGAGACAAGGAGGATTGCAAGTTCTCGGCCAGCTTCAGCTACTTAGTGAGGCCCTCCACAACTTAGTGAGACCCTGTTTCAAAATAAAGAATAAAAAACAGGACTGTGCATGTAGCTCAGAGGTAGAATGTCCCTGGGTTCAATCTCTAGTACTGGAAAAACAAAACAAAACAAAACAAAACAAAACAAAACAAAAAAAACCAACAGTTCTTTCCAAATCAGCTCTATCAAAGTTCATGTCATCAGACTGCACACTTCCTTCATCTTGCATAGTCTTTCTAGTCTGTCTTTCTTATTCAGCAATGATTTTAACATCTGTCTTAATGACACTTACTCTATCACTGTACTGGCTACCATTCTTCAAAATCATACCACCTATTTGAATGATCCATTCAGAATCCTGGACAATTAGTTATTTTTCCTTACTTTCACTTTTTTTCTTCTTCTTCTTCACCTTACATTGTTAAAATTATACTCCACAACTTGTCATTATAACAAATGCAACACACCCCAAATCTCAACTTGAATTTCAAATACTTTAGCCATGTCAACAATATTAAAATTTATTCTTTCTAGAACTGAAATTAATTAATAATATCATTCTCCTGAGTGGTGATTTCACAGGCTATTTTTTATCTCCACACACTTCTAAGATCCATCTTCTACTTTTCAAAAAAAAAAAAATCTATGTCAGTGTCTTTCAGCACCAAATTGAAAGTCTTGTCCTGAAGGATGACAGTTGCAGACAGCAGAAAGGGGATTAGGGAGTTTATTGTAAAGAGAACAAGCATGAAAGGGGAAAAGAAGCAGAACACCCTTGGGGGCAGTGAGGACCCTAGAGTCCAGCAGATGCTTTTTGGACACTACTTGAGAGTAGCCCAAGCCAGGCACTGCCAATTGCAAACTTCTTTCTTTCAAAGTCCTCATGAGCTGTTGAAAAAGAGGTGCAAGTCACCCTTAAGGGCCTCAGTCAGCCTTGATGTCCAATGGAAGCTTTCAGGTCACTACAGAGCACAGCCAGGCCACGTACAGTCAATTACAAACAACTTTCTCTCAAAGCCAACATGACCTGCAAGAAAGAGAAAAGCTTCCCAAGGGGAGGGATTTCCAGAGTGGGTAACTGTTTACAGTGCCTGGTATAGGGGTTTATATACTTCTCTAAGTCCTTTTACAGTTGGAGTCTCAGAGACAGTTCTCTGGGATTTGCATTGTGTCCTTCTTTGAGTCTCTTTCTTTCAGTTGAGGTTTGAGACTGTTTCTTGGACTCTCTGGGAAATCTCCTGGGATTCTAGATCAGCAGGATGATGATATGTTAGCATCCTAATAACCTACATAAACTAGTGTCCATTTTAACTTGGAATGATATAAACTATATTTCTAAGATTATCTTGTCAGAAGAATTCCCATTATTTTCTACAGATTTGAGGCATTAAAAAGAGATTGAAAGGTGGAAGGAGTTATATAGTCTTTAATGGCTTCTGAGTATCTCTGGCAATGGTTGTCCCAGCAGTGCCAGTGGAAATGGCAATGTTGAACTTGGGAAGCAGAAGTTACACTACAGGCAACAAATGGGGCAGTAGCTGTTATGCACTAGTAGTAACTGCACGCTAAGTGAATAGAGATGACTACCTGGCTTTCTTCTCAGTCAATTCAAACTCAGCATTAGTTCAGAAAACAGTCTTGAGCTTGGAGTTATCACCCAACCCCGTATACTGTACTCTTCCAGTTCTAAGGGCAATAGTGATGGCCTGAAGTTATTTATCACTTGGAAATCCACCTATCCCTTTTTGTTCTCACAGTTTTTTGATCACACATTTGGAGAACTAATTCCCTAATTTATATTATCTCAGTTCAAATCCCTAGGATAGCTTCTGTTTCCTTGATTGAACACTGATGAAGTACTGAGTCAGAAGGACTCCAAGGAAACAGATCTTTTGAAGTTAGTAATCTAAAATAATTGAGCTTGAAAAATGTAATGATATATTTATCAGTTGCAAAGATACCAGAAGGGAGATCAATGTCATCAGTAAGCAAATTTCACTGCAGTAATCAAATTTTGCCTTGGATCAAACTAGTTGCATCCTTTGGGGAAGAAGCATGGCTATTCTCTTCTGCTGAGTCAACAGTAGACATTACCAAATAGTGTCTTTTGTCTCTCAGCTCCACGCCTGTTCTTCTGTATCTCCTTTCTACTTAAAGGTAGAAAATTTATAAATTAAATTTTCCAAGTGGCTTTTTCATTGTAGCCTTCCAATAGATGAGCAAACTGTTTAAATGCAAGAAGAATTAAGGAAAATAAAAAGAACAAGCTATTTTTTCAACTTGCTAAAGTAACCAACCTTTGAATAGTTTTGACTCATTGGTTAGGAAGAGATAGTTGGAACTTCAGTAACAACTTCAAAATTTCACTGGTTTGTGTATTTCTCAGACTATGAGTCCATCAGTGTGGTGTATAGAGATTCTGTTCCATATCACCCAAACTCAAGGATGCAACGTTATCCATTAAATAGAGCATTGCTATCTGCCTTGTCAGAGGTAAAGATTGAAGGTTATGTACTTATGTACTGTCTGCTGGAGCTTATTTTCCCATATCATTGGCCAAAGAAAGTTACTTGGCAACAGCTGTCTCCAAGGTTGTCAGGAAGCTATTCCAGGAACAGCATTAATAAGCACTATAATTCCCTTCTGCCATAACAATTCTTGTACATTCCACATCTGTATACACAATTGCAGCAGTAAAAATCATCATGCTAAAAAAAAAAAAAAAAAACAAAAAAAAAAAAAAAAAAAAAAAAAAAAAAAAAAAAAAAAAAAAAAAAAAAAAAAAAAAAAAAAAAAAAAAAAAAAAAAAAAAAAAAAAAAAAAAAAAAAAAAAAAAAACCAAACTCAGGAGTATATTCAACTTTGGAAATGTTAGCTTAAATCAATTCCTCCCCAGTGTTCTTCATTTAAATAAGTTGGTATTCCATTAACTCAGTTTTCTAAACAAAAATTCTATATTCCTCTTTTTTCTTACATCAGGTATTTATAAATATTAAAATATAGGGCTGCCTTCCCAGCACTTCCACAGCTACCTCATTGGTTGAAGCACCATCACTTCTTATCAAAGTAACATTTCACCTTCTATGAATATTACTTCCAGGGTCATGGTCTACCATGTCCTCTCCAGTCTTTCTTGTTATCTCTATGACATCGTCTCTTCCATTCTTCTCCTTATCCATTGTCTTACAGCCATTAATTCTGCAGAAACTTGGCCTTGTCTTCTCTGTTTTTGAATATTTTTCAGCAGATATATAACCCCCTTTCTCATTTCTTTAGACCCTCTTCTCAAATATCAGGATTTTCTTTTTCTTTTCTTTGATTTATGAGAAATAGAACTCCCAAAATATTCTAATAATATTGACCTCATGGTGATTTGTATTTTTAAAAATTATATATTAATATAGTTTATGTATATTATATAACATGTATATTATATGACATATATAACTATATGTGTGTGTCTTTGTGTTTGTCTAATATCTGTCTTGTTAGGATGTAGCTTACATAAAGGCATTAGAATTGTCTGTAAATTCTGTCAACTTAATAAATGAATGAACAAATGAATGAATGAAAGCATTACTTAGTAAACGAGCAGTATTTTGTGGACTTGCTTGTACCTCTAATACAATTTTTTTGAATAAAATTACTTAATATGTAATAATATATAGGTCTTAATGCCATGACACCACAAAGAATGATTGGCTGGTAACTGACCTAATGGGTTTAATTTGCACCAGTGTAGGTAGGCAGGCAGGTAGGCAGGTAAATAGGTAGGTAGGAGGTAGAGGTAAACAGAAAAAAGACAGACATACAGATAAAATAAAAATTATAAAAATATTAATTTAAATTCAAAGAACATGGAAAATTGTTTTATATTAAAAAACTTTATGGTTATTCAGAGAAAAGTATATGGCATCTTAAAATCAATTTGCTGACACTTTGCCATTTAGTTTGCAGTACCTCTTAGTTCTTGGATATTCCAGGAATATTTTTAAAAAAAAGTTTTGTTTTGTTTTTTTCCTTTCACTTGCACTTGTAGGACAGGAAGAAATTAAATGACAAGTGACAGAGCAGAATGAAGTTTTCACCCACAGAAAATAACAAGATATGACTTAGAGCTCTATGGGGGTATTATTACTAATGTAACAATATCAATTCTTGCTTGCCACTAATCGCTAATAAAATATCTAAAATCTTTCTAAAGATGAGACTTACAAATACAAATGCTGAAAAAGTAATTCACAGTAAAATATATGAATATTATAAAGTTTTTAAAGATCCTTTTACTTGTTTGACAAATGTACTATTGCTAGCACCTAAAATTATTGGACTTAAATTTATCACTTGAAAAGATAGTTCTAATATTTGTTAAAATAGTTGTATGTTATCATACTTACAAATTGTACTTATTTTCATTTTAAGAAACAATATTCAGCATTTGGGAGGCTGAGACCAGAGGATCTGGGTTCGAAGACAGCCTCAGCTACCTAGTGAGGCACTCTGCAACTCAGTGAGACCCTGTTTCAAAATAAAGAATAAAAAATAGGGCTGGGGGTATAGCTCGGAGATAGAATGCCCCGGAATTCAAACCCCAGTACTGCACACACACACACACAAAGAAACAATATTAATATTTTCATCATTATTCCAAAAAGCTATAGAACAATTAATGAAATTAATATTGCAGAAATCCTTATGTAAATAGACTACAATAATATATACACATATGAACTGTAACAATATTATATATGGTACCTGCATAATATTGTTTTTATCTATACCGATTTATAGCAATTTATGTTATTTATAAAATAATTCAGAAAAAGAATTATGAGACACCAGAATTAATAAGAAACAATAGAATAAAGGAAGAAAGAAAATTCAGAAATAATCAAAATAATATGCATAATATCTTCTCCTAATCATGCTGCTTTTACTAGGGATTTTATCAGGACCAGCAATGTAAGTAAAAATTAAATAATTTGGAAAATCTATGATAAAGAATAGTTAATGAGAAAAATCGGGAAAATATCTTGGGAATGAGATAATAAATTATCACCCAATGACAGAGAATTTTATCATAAATATAACTCTATTGGTGTTTACTAAAACCTTCAATATGCTAAAACTAGTTAAAAATATGAATCTCAGGACACATCACACACCATTTCACAGACTTTGGATTTGGAAAGGCTATTTTTATGTTCCTTAACTCCAATATAGTAAGCTCCTGAAAACTAGTTGGATTTGAATAGGGTTTCTAATGTATTATAATACCTGGACTTGGATTCTACCTATGAAAGTCCCAGATCTTACAAATGTAACTTCAACAGCTCCATTGAATACCACATGTTAGCTACTATTTTATAAAATTTAATATTTTCTAAACATCAAGACTTGGATTTCTTCAATATATGGAGTAAGCCACTACTATCAAAATTCTTTGGTATTTTTTCTTTTTAATGAAGTGAAAACATTCTTTAAAAATTTTTGACATATAGAAGATTCATTAATTTAGATAAAAAACTAATCAATAATTTTTCTGTTGCGGTCATTGTTCTACAAAATAACTAAAAACAAAACAAAATTCCTTTATTAATTTTTACCTGTGAATATGTAGCAAGAATAAGATAAGAAATTGTGAAAATGAAATGTTTGTAGCAAACCAAATACTATGTTAAATGAAGAGATTCTATATGATTTGTGATTTTTATATACTTCATTCAAAGAGCAGCTTTAAAATATTCTTGATGATTTGAGAATTCTAAGCTAAGAAATATTAAAACATGTATATATGCACACAAAATGGATCTCCAGATTTTAGTGTGCACTTCTATGATGTATACCATAAATATAAGACTTCTTTCCCTGCTATAAAAGAAAAAAATGCTCACATTTTTGAAAAGAGAAGATTCAAAAAGTAAACATTTTCTAAGACTTCTAGGGGCTTGCTCAAGTGATGTTTTATTGTCTTCAATACCCTGATCCTATTATTACTGCTGCAGAATCTTCATCATTTTTAATACCAGGATAGGATCTCAATATTTAAAGATTAGACTGTATGGGAAATGGCTCAGCTATTTTGAGTTTGACATTTTGCCATACCTATTCCTTCATTATAGAAAATAATTAATGGCTATATTTTAAAACCACATCCAAGTACAACAATAAACTATGGAAAGAGCATCCATACCTGAATTTGATCATAGAGCAGATTTGAAATTGATTTACCTCTCTTTTAGGTTGGAACACTCAATCTCACGATTTTTGAATGTGATGTTCTGTCAGCTTTGTGTCTGGCAGTGTGTCTAAAGTAGCTTTTAGTGAGAAATCTTGTCTTCATTTTTAAGACCTTGTTCCATGCACCTCTACCAGGATATCTGACTTAGCTATCAAAGGCTATCAACTATTTTTCAGACATATAAGTAAAACTAAGCAAAGAAACTTACTAAACAGACTTAACATTGATTCCAATGCATTCTTATCTATTCATCAAGATAGATGCAAATAGAATAAGAACAAAATACCCCTCTAACTTGCATTAATATTTTGTTAGCTTTCACTAAAATGTTATGTGATCAATTAAATATTTATATAAGTTTTTAAAAATTAATGTCCTATATATTTCCATAACTGACAAATATTTGGTAATTGTAAATGTAAAAATTTTTTACACAGCTAGATATGATGATGCAAACTTGTAATTCCAATACTTGGGAGGCTGAGACAGGAGGATCACAGGTTCAAAGCCAGCCTTGGCAATTTAGCGAGGAGCAACCTAGTGAGACCCTGTTTCCAAATTAGATATAGAATCAGGCTGGGGGTATAGCTTGGAGGCAAAATGCTTCCAGATTCAATCCCTGGTACCAAAAAGAATTTTTTTTTTTTACACAGGAAGAAATTTATGTCTTGATTATCCTCTAATCTGCAACTATAATCAATATAAGAAATAATCTGACAGAGGGAAAGATGTAGATTTAGATGAAATATTAAAAGTTAATTTTAATTAACATAAACCAGGTGTTTTCCTTATTTTTTCATGCTAATGAGTGGAAAACCACTCTTATTATACTTTTCTCAATGTCATTTCACTTTCTTATTTTATATTGTAGTCAATTTGATATAGTTATTTATCTCATCCCCTTCCCAGACACTTAATATTTCACACATAGACTAAACACTAAATTAAATCTCCTAGTATTATTGGGAAGTTTTTCAATTCTCTTTAGGTTCTGTCAATATTTATATATGTGTTTGCATATGAGTTTTTATGTATAAAAGGATTATCTTGTTTTCCAGATAGAGTCATCATTTTATCATTATGCAATATCTTTCTTTTTCCCTAGAGATCCTAAGTGAATTAGAAAAACTCTGGTCTGTATCATACTAATATAGTTATGCAAGCTTTTGATCACTAGTGGTTTATATATTATTGGTTTTCCTTTTTTTATTCTAAATAAAATAATTATTTTTATTTAAAGCAGGTTTCATATAGACATCATTTAGTTGTCTTTTAATTCTTTCTATTCTGATAGTCTTTGAATTTCAAATGGTGTGTTTATTCTATATATATAATCTATATTTTCTCAAATTTCTATTCTATTTATAAATATTATACACTTTAACATTAAGTATAATAAAGAAACATAATTCATGAAATAAATTCTGGATGAAAAAAATGAAATAGTCTTCCTAGTTTCCAGAAAATACTGGGAAAATTCTATTTAATCAGTATTTCATGATATAAAACTGTGTTTATGTTTTATCCAGGTTCTTGACAGAAATTCAAAAGATAAATATTTTTATTAAAAAATGACAGATATTAGGACAGAAAGAGCAAGGAACTAAGTCTAGATTTGAGTTTTGCTTACTCATATGACAAGCTTCTTAGCCTTGACCAGCTTCCTTAATTTCTCAAAGTAGGTTAGCTCATCTGTTGAATAGAAATTATATTACCTCTATCATTATTATAAAGAGTAAAGAAGATAAACTTCATAAATTTTAAGCAAGTTCATGGAAAATCATGGGTATTAAATAAATATAAATTATAATCTTGTCTATATGTAAAAATCAATAAGCATTTTCCATGACTTAGCCTAAGCAGCTAAAGTTTTTCAAATAAAAGAAATATGTATAAAAGCATAGTAAAATTATATCATGCCTGAATAAAAATAATTTCTTCTGATAAAAGATATCAAACTATTACATTCTCAATACCTAATGCTGGAAATTAGGGGAATTTTATTTTCAAAGGGGAAACAATCGAAAATTCTATTCCGAGTTGATTCTAAACAGTTTGACTGAGAAATTAGACTAAAAAACTGTTAAATTTTCAACTGTCCACAATAGAAAATACCTATTTATTCATTTATGAAAGCAAACAAAAAGAGAGTTAATAATTAAAGAGATTACATTATCATTAATATCAATATTATATAATTTTTAGTAAATAATATTATAATAAATGCAGTTAAATGAAACATATTTGATACATTTGGCATTTAAAATTTTTGATAAACATCAGATAAGCAATATAAAATTCATGTTCAAATCAAGGGAAAAGCAACAATTTTTTTCTAGTGGAGCTAGGATTGGTTATTGAGGAAATGACATTAGAGAGGAATTTATTTTATTAGAAAGCTTCACTGTGCATAACCTGTAGCAGGTCCTTAGTTTCTTGGGTGCTGAATCTTCTCTCTTTTTGAGTGAGTGACCATTACTGAGAATGGAAAGTAGAGACAATCTCTTTGACCTTCAAAACAGTGAAGCATCCAACCTTCAAAGTAATTTACTCTTAGATAGTTTCTTTTTGTAATTGATTTTCTTGTACAATGAATTATTGTTCTCAAAATTTTAGCCTTTTTTATTTATTGGCGCATTGTAATCATACATCTTGATCAAGTTTAGGGTGATAGAGGCATACATGCACACAGTACTTATGGAGGCCTCCCTCAGTTCCTACCCAATTCTCTCTCCCTCCCCACCTTCCTGTGCTCAGCACAGTGATTGGCTTTGATAAGTTAGTGTGTGTATATCATGTCCATTGAGGCATTTTGCTATTCAAATTTTCCTCCTCTCTCCTAGCTCCTTCAGTTATGTATCCTCCTTCCCTCCACTAAGGTTTTTCCTCCTTTGTCTTTGATCCTTTCTGTGTCCCAATTTCTCCCTAACTTCCACATATTAGGGAGAATATCTGACCTTTCACATTTTGTGACTGACTAATCTCACTTAACATAATATTCTCCAGTTCCATCAATTTCTCTGCAAAGGACATAACTTTCTTCTTCTTTATGCCTGAGTAGAATTCCATTGTGTACCATAATCTTGTAATCCATTCATCTGTTGATTGACATCTCAGCTGCTTCCATAGTGTGGCAATTATGAATTGTGCTGCTATAAACATAGACATGCATGCATTTCTGTGAAAATCTGGTTTCAATTCTTTTGGTAGGTACCCAGGAGTGGTATAGCTGGTCATATCGTAGGTTCATTCCCATTCTTCTGAGGATCCTACACACTTTTTCCAAAGTGGTTGTACTAATTAGCAATCCCATCAATAGCATATCAGAGTTCCTACTTCTGCACATCCTCTCCTGCATTTATTGTTGTTCGTATTTTTAATTATGGCCATTCAAACAAATATTTTGATGAATAAGGCCTTAGATGAAAAGGATATATGTAATTTACAAGATTATCTATATAATCTGAAAGAAACCAAATTTCTCTTAATGATGTGAATTCTTCTAGAGGAAATAACAAGAGGATTTTGAAATAATTATTTAAAATTATTATATAAATTAGGTTTATTTCTTATCCTTGTGCAAAAATAAAATAGAAGGAAAATCAGATTCTCTTTGGCAAGTGTTTAAAAATGAAATTTTTGGAAAAGTCACAAATCTTTAAAATAAAAACTATAAGGATAATTATGGTAATACTAATATTCACAAAAATCATAGCAATATTTTGTTAATTATTAACCAATGGTAGGCCATGTATTAACATTTTATATCTAATATCACCTTTTCTTCATTATATACTTATGATACATAAAAATTATTTCAAAGACGAGATAACTGATGGTGAAAAAGGCTAATTTACTTGATCAAAGTAATCAGTTAGGTGACTCTTTTAATATGGATCTGCAGATATAAAAAAATTAATCACTACATTCTACTTATTTCTACTTAATGGTTATTTTTAAAATTAAATACATTTAAAAATACTAATAGTTTATTTTCTGCAGTTGGCTAGGACTTTTATCAGCCCACTTACTAATTGTTGCCTCTCATCTGACAACACTACATTTACAAAAAGGCTTGTGCTTTTTGACTCTAGTGTATGCATGATTTTTCTCTATGACCCTTTGCAATGTAGCCTGATAGGGTACATTTAGCTGGGATCTCTGTAGTAGGATTAGAAATATCCTTCAGTTAACAGATTATGATAGGTTTGTGTTCATAAGTGGGAATCAGCTCAATAGAAGTTTCTCCCCAGGTGCATTGACTTCAGCTCTAGCCTTTAGTGTCTACTTTGATGTTACTTATTATTTCTGGTACTTTTCATTCTTTTCTCTTGATCTCAATTTCTTTTGGAAATCATTTTTTTTTTCTGCCAATAAAATTTGTAAGTACTTCTTGAAGTGTAGATTTGGTAGTAGTGCCTTCTTTTAGCTTTTGTATGTCAATTTTTTAAACTTTGTTTTTGAAAGTTATAATTGGACATAGAATTTAAAAATTTTTTTCAATCCTTTAAAGATGATATACTACTCTCTTCTTTCTTGCAATGTTTTCAAGAAGGATTCTACGGGGGCCCTTTCCTTTGGTTTAGGATATTCTATGCTTTTATTCTCTGAACTCTTTTATAATACTATCCTATTTTTAGTGATTTGATTATAATTCACATTGCTACAATTAGTCATATGTTACTTGTTTCTGAATATTGAGAAGCTTCTTGGATTTATAGGATTATAGTTTTCATCAGGATGGAAATAATCATAGACTTTTTAAAAAATTTCTGTCATGTTATTCGCCCTTCCCACTTTTGATCTTCAGTTATACATATGTTAGGCCTCAAAGCCACTTAATACTTTCTTACATCCCATTAATGGTTTTTTTGTTGTTGTTTTTTCTTTTTTTTTTTTCAGTACTGGGAATTGAACCCAGGGGCACTCTACCTCCAAGCTACACCCCCAGTTCCATTTTTATATTCTTTAGTTTGAAACAGGGTCTTGCTAAGTTGCAGAGAGCCTCACTAAGTAGCTGAGACTGGAATGTGCCACTATGCCCAGCCCATTAATGCTTTTTTTTTTAATGGGCCATATCTTCCTATTTATTTCCCTGCCTACCAATCCTTTTACAACTTTCATACTTAGTGAACTATACATTTTTATTTCAGTGTTTTAATTTATATAGCTATTCATGGGATTAGTTCTTGGATGCAGTTAAATTACCTAAAACTTGTTTAATACTTTTGGTTACTGCTATTAAGATTTGTTCAGAAATACCACAGCTATTTTTAATCTATTGCTAATTACTCTCTATCATTGAGACTAGAGGCTCTTTTTATACCCTATCCAAAGCCCTACAAATTATGGGATTTCTCAGCCTCCTAAAGGGAACTGGGTATATTTGCAACTCTGTGTAAATGAGCACTGGACAAATTTGCTTCAAACATTCTCTCATATTAAGCCAGGTGTCTTTGTGCACACTCGTAATCCCATTAATTGGGAGGCTAAGACTGCAAGATCGGGGTTCGTGGCCAGTCTCAGCTACTTAGTGAGGCCCTCCACAACTTAGTGAAACCCTGTTTCAAAAATAAGAATAAAAAATAGGACTGGGAGTATAGTTCAGAGGTAGAATGCCCCTGGGTTCAATCCCCAATACTGCAAAATATATATGTATATTCTCACATATTTATTTATTTATTTATTTATTTATTTATTTTAAATTTTTTATTGTAGTAATTCGTGCAACATAGCATATATCTTTGTTAAGTACAAGTTGTTAACAACATATTTGCACACACTTCTCATTTGACCCCTTCCCCAATTCCCACCCCATTCCCTCCCCCTCCCTCCCCCTCAGGTTCACTTCAGTGAGTGACCTTGATATGATTGTGTAAGTACATTATGTGCTTTAGGGTGTCCCTCTGCCCCATACGTCCACTACAATTAAATCAACTTCTTTGCTTATCGAGGATCTCTCCTTTTCATCTGGAGACCCTCCTATGCCCCATCTTCTCCCTAGCATCCACATATTAGGGAGAACATATGCTTCTTAACTCTTTGTGACTGACTAATCTCATTTAACATAATGTTTTCCAGTTGCATCCATTTCCCTGCAAAAAACATGATTTTATTCTTCTTTATGACTGAGTAAAATTCCATTGTGTACATATCCCATAGTTTTGTAATCCATTCGTCTGTGGTTGGACATCTTGGCTGCTTCCATAGTTTGGCTATTGTGAATTGAGCTGCTATAAACATAGATACACATGCATCGGTCTGATAATTTGGTTTCCATTCTGGTGGGTATATACCCAGTAGTGGTATTGCTGGGTCATATGGTAG
>PVLC010014368.1:0-24669 GCA_004027655.1 Graphiurus murinus
TCCTGCTTTTCTTCGAGTTCCATTGGCATGAATTACCTTACTCCAGCCCTTCACCTTTAGTTTGTGGGAATCTTTGTATGTAAGGTGTGTTTCTTGCAGGCAGCATATAGATGGATTCTGTGTTTTGATCCATTTTGCCACCCTGTGCCTTTTTATTGGGGAGTTGAGACCGTTTATGTTCAGTGTGAGTATTGAGAGAGTAGTATGAACATTTTAACACTATTAATTCTTCCAATCTATGAACATGGGAAGTCTGTCCATGTTTTTATGTCTTCTTTAGTTTCTTTCATCAGTGTTTTGTAATTTTCACTGTAGAGATCCTTTACTTCCTTGGTTAAGTTTATTCCTATGTGATTGATTGATTGTATTATGAAAGGACTGCTTCTATGAGCACAATTGTTTGACAGTTGCTGCATTAGCAAATAGGAGGTGATAGGCCGGGAAGATAATTCTCATTAAGGCAGCACACATAGAGGTCAAATGTTTCCTGGAGGTGTTGACCTGTTTGAACACTTAACTGTTATAGTGTTTTTCTGTAAGAACTGGTTTACTCATGCAACACAGTAGCATTGGCAATGGTTCCCCTGAATGTCAGATGGTCTGAAGTGAAGGAACTAGTAAACTTGGGGGATTTTCTTCCACGTGAGGTTTGAGGTTTGATATGCTGGAGAGGAGGGCCCTGTAATGAAGAAGCTCCCAGAAATGAGCCGGCTGCTGTGGAGCAGGTTTGTATAGTGACTTTGAGCATTTTGATGAGTTCATGAGGAATTTCAGCAGTTGAATATCTCCCACATCTGACCCAATTATTCAGCTCTCCTCATTTCATTAGAAATGTGGTGCCATTAACAGTTTGTAGCTTGAGTCAAACCAGTGACACCAATATCCATGTTCCTTACCCTTAATTTTTTATTTTGGAATGTGGAGAATAATGTACACAGTTTCAATATATTTTACAGGAAAGGAAAGCAGAGCACTAATGTACAATTTGAACTCAGGGATCATTTTAACTTAAGCATCTTTTTTTTCTAGTGGGCATTCTGCACCCCCAGCCTATCTATTTATTCATTCATTCATTCATTCATTCATTTTGGAGCAGGGTCTTGCTAGGTTGCCAAGGCTGGCCTCGAGCCTGCAATCCTCCTATCTCAGCCTCCCAAGTATTGGAATTACAGGCATGCACCACACTACCTGGTAACAATCCTTTTTTCTTTCTTTTTTTCATCTAAGAAGGCTTATTCATACAAACTCCAAGATACAGTAAGTGGAGCAAGGTGTGAATCTGGATATACAGCATGTTACTATTCATCTAAAAATGAGGGAGAAAACACAAAACGTATTTATTGTATTCGTTATCTCTTGCATTGCTGTGGGGAAACCTTTGCTCTCAACAGTCCTTTCTATTCTCCCTTTCCAAATCATCATATACAACTGGTTCCTAAATAAATCCCTTCCCTTCTTACCTCTCCTAAGGCTTCAGGTAGCTTTTGCCAAGGCATCCGAGGTTCAGGCTCATGACGAGCCTGGGCATTGGCATCTTTTGCTGCCTCAGCCACGCGGCTCCTGAGCGGTCCCTGAAGTGGAACTTGGCTCCAGTGACCGCCCAGGAGGAGCAGCCCGCAGGCTAGTCCTCATGGGGGAAGGGGAGTGGCCAGGGCAACTTACAGGGGATCTCCTGTGTTGGGACACAGGCTCCAAGACTGTCTTCAGACTCTGAGAGGTGGTGCAGGCTGCTTTGGAGTAGCTCAGTGGGAAGCCAGTTAGCTTTGTGGCAGCTGCTGATTAAAGAATGTTGTTCAGTGGAAATTAGGAAAATGAATGAGTAAACAGAAATAGACTCTGAACGGTGAGTAGAGACAGAGACCTGTTATACCAGCAAGTGTAACAGGGCTTAACGGGCTGAACCACCGTGTTGGCTCATCATTCCCCTCACCCCCTCTGTTTTAAGGTATTTTGCCCTCATGCTGGGATTGTTTCTCAGCATTATTTCCTTTTTCTCTCTAATGCTGATGAGATTCCTGTTCTGCAGTGGGAACACAGTTGAGGCTCCTCAGTGTATTTTATCTCCGCTCTATTATTAAACTCCTGTAGCATCCTCAAGGAACCTGACTTGCAGGTTAGGAGAAAGAATGTGACTTAAATTATTAAAAGCCTTTTCTTAAGAAAACATAAACGTGAAGACATTTTAGAAAATTCTAAGCACATTTTGGAGAGCAGATGTTTATCTGGGAAAGTGTTGTTCAGTTGTGATAGGCTTCATTACCATTCGGCATCTAGTTCCTGTAAGGAAAAGATGGACAAAGAAAGAAGAGAAGGGCTCAAGGAAGTGGGGTTTTCTTTTCTTTTTCCCTCAGGTTTTTTTTTTTTTTCTCTTTTGAAAATCTGTGAAATTCTTAATTTAAAAAAAAATCTATCTAGTCGGGCGTGGTGGTGCACACTTGTAACCTCTGATTTGCGGCCAGCCTTAGCTACTTACTGAGACCCTCCACAACTTAGTTAGACCCTGTTTCAAAATAAAGAATAAAAAATAGGACTGGGGGTGAAGCTCAAAGGTAGAGTGCCCCTGGGTTTCATCCCCGGTACCACACACACACACACAAAAGTTCTATCTAAATCTATTTTAAAACGTGAAACATGAAGATGTAAATGTAATGTTCTGTTCTTATTTGTGTTTAATGTGGAAATTTTTTTTCTTTTTACTTTCCTGCCTACATTGTTTTTCTTTTGCTGTGTATTTTGAAGATTCCAGGTATTACACTAAAGCTCTTTTATATGAATTGTCTCAATATATACACAACCATACAGGGTTGCTCATATTATTTTTACTATTCCAGTTTCTTTCTTTCTTTTTCTTTCTTTCCTTCCTTCCTTCCATCCATCCATCCATCCATCCATCCTAGGGATTGAACTGAGGAATGTTCTACCTTTGAGCTACACCCCTAGCCATATATTTTTATTTTGAAACATAGTCTCACTAAGTGACTGATTGTCTTTAAGTTATAGGGTTTGGCCTGGAACCTATGACCCTCTTGTCTCAGTCTCCCAAGTACTGGGATTACAGGTATGCACCACCACCACACCTGGCTTGTTTCCATTTTTCATAGAAATTTTTAGACTCTAAGAGGACGGGCACCATGAACTCAAGGTCACTCCTGGTGACATCAGTATTTGAATCCAGGCAGTCATCAACCGTGTTCTGAAAACTATTGTATAGAACGGTTTCTTAATCTCTAAAGTTTGCATTTAATCTGTGTTATACATGGATAGAAATGTTCATTTTCTGACACATAGTGCAAAAAGAAACAAAACCAGCATTTAAAAATATTTTTCTTGTATTGACTTTTGACACATTTGGTTTTCTTCCTTGGAGATTTTTCTCTCATTGTAGTAGTAGGCTAAAAGGATATTCTCTTGGCAGAAACAACACTTTCTTGGGTTCCTGTGTTTACAAGGGAAATTACTTCACTCTCTTGGGAGAAGACTGAGGTAAAATCCTGTTGAAACGTGGCCCTTGATGCAGTCTGCTGATTTTCCTTGTAAAGGTCCCAAATTTGAGATGTGTGTTGTGGCAGGGACTCTGTCTCCTGTCATGTGGCCCTTGAAAAGAGGTATTAGTCTGAGGGCTTGAAAGAGTACATTCTAAGTTTATCCTTGGTCTTGTTTGTACCATGTGTACTTGTCACATGGAAACTGTCTTGTCTCTAGGATGTTTAGAAAAACCAGGTTTTCCAAAGTGCCTGCCAGTCTGAATGTATTGGAGCTCTTCTGAGAAATGTTAATGTGATCCTGTCCAGAAGTGGGCATTATGGATAAAATGTCTTTCCACTAGGAGCTCTTAACCTGGGGTCCATATTAGAGAGTTCCATTGCAACTGTGTGAAACATTTTTTTTTCCCCCTAGAGGGGGCTCATTGGTTAAGAACTATTTTCATTTGATCTCTGAAGTGACTTTAAACCAAATTGTCCCCATGATTTTCAGTGCCTATTGTAATGGTTGGGATTTATAACGTCCCCCGAGCCCTCGTGGAAATAAGGTGGCAGAGTTGGACGTGGGGCTTGGTCACCAAGGAGGGGTCCCTGGGAGTGTGGCCTCAGGGATTATATTAGGTCCTCTCCTCCCCCTGTTGGCTCCCGTTCAGGCCTCCATGATGTGAGAACAGAGTTTAGCGCTCTGCCTCTCTCCATCTCCCCTCGCCGTACCCTGAGTCCTCAGACCCAGCCTGACATGTACTGAACTTCTAAATCCTCAAAAACTGTGAGCAAAAAAACCCCTACCTTCCTCTGAGTTGTGTGGTCAGTCATTTTAAATTACAACAGTGGGAATGTTAACTTAAACACCTAATAACTGCATGGTTTATCTTTGTGCTGTACTTATGTATTTACTTAATAAAGTGATTAGGTTCAGGGTAGCTTTCTCAATTTTAGTTTCTTCCCTTTGCTGTATGCATTCATTCACTTATTTATTTATTAAACCCTCATTGTGCCTAGGCACAGCATCAAGGCAGGCTGTGCCCCTCAGGGTGAAGCATATCACCTCATGAGACACTCATTCTGCGATCCTCTACCTTCCCATTCTAACTCATCATGTTTGTGATGAGGTCAGGACTTGTGTCTCTTTTCTCTCTCATGCTGGGCACAGCACACTGCCTGTTGTGTGAAAGGATTTTGAGCAATGCTGGTTGAATGAAGGCAGCAAATCCTGTGTGGCCTCAGAGTGCTTATTGTCTCCATGGGGGTTGATTTCACATCCCCTGTGAGCAAGTCATCACCAGGAATCTGAATGTTCAAATTGGTTTTGAAATCTGAGGGCTAGAAACAGAAAGTACTGTGTGATCTTCAACCTCAAGGCCTTTTTTTATAGTGCAGTAGGGTTGAGGGGATTAGGTTTAAAGCCTCAATTTTTTTTATCTGGTACGTGGAATTGAACCCAGGGATATTCTACCTTCAAGCCACACCTCCACCCCTCTTTATTTTTTATTTTGAAACAAGGTCTCTCTAAGTTGCTGAGACTGGTCTTAGACCTGTATTCCTCCTGTCCCAGCCTCCTAAGTACTGGGATTACAGGCGTGCACCACCATGCCAGGTTTGAAGCCTCCATTTTCAGTGCTGTGGGAGGTAAAAAGCAATGGGAGAGGAAGTGGGTAGCAGCTACAGAAGGCAGGTCCTGGAGGTGAGATGATGGGGGCGGGGAGCAGGGACTTGGCGGGACAGAGAATTGAAGAGAAAATATTCCCAGGCCAGTTGAAGAACAGGAGCAGTAGAGAAGGCGGGGAAGGTCACAAGTGTAGAGGCCAACCTGGGGATAAAATAAAGACTCTGCTGAAATTTCCAAGGTCCCTTTCAGCCTTCTATTGCTTCTGTTTATTATTTACTTTTAATTTTATTGGTGCATTGTAATTATATATCATGGTGCGGTTCAAAGTGACATAGCTCTACATGCACGCAGCACTCCTCCTGCGTCTCCCTACACCTTAGTGAGATTCATAGATGGATGTGGCATTATTATTATTATTATTATTATTATTATTATTATTATTATTATTTGCGGTACTGGGGATTGAATTCAGGGGCATTCTACCTCCGAGCTATACCCCCAGCCCTATTTTTTATTCTTTATTTTGAAACAGGGTCTCACTAAGGTGCAGAGTGCCTCACTAGGTAGCTGAGGCTGGCCGCGAGCCCAGATCCTCCGGTATCAGCCTCCCAAATGCTGGGATTACAAGCGTGCGCCACCACGCCCGGCTGGATATGGCATTATTTGAACTCTTCCTTCATCAGTTCTCCTATGTCCCCTCCCCATTTCCCTTCCACTCTTGTACTGGTCTCTGTCCTCACTTACCTTAAGTTCCTTTTGTTTCCTGTTTTCTCTCTAGCTTCCAAATATGAGAGAGAACATTCAACCCTTGACTTTCTGAGACTGGCTGATCTCACATAGCATAATATTGGATAGTTCCATCCATTTTCCCACAGATGATATAGCTTGGATGAGTATATACCACATTTTCTCTATTTATTTAGCTGTTGACAGACACCTAGGCTCATTCCTGCTATAAACATGGGTGTGCATATATCACTATGGTATTCTGATTTTTAATTCTTTTGGAAAGACACTGAGAAGTGGCGTAACTGGCTGCCTCTTTTTCAAATGCACTCAAGCAAGGAGGGCTAGTAGCTACTGGAAGAGGTCTCCAGAAAAGAAAAAGGGAAGTCCTGCACCTGCAGGTAATTCGAGCCCTTTGAACCTGTAGCCTTTTAGCAAGAATGTCTGAGCCAGGCCCAATGGTATAGGCCTGTAATTCCAGTAATTAGGAGGCTGAGACGAGAGGATTGCAGGTTTGAGACCAGCCTCAGCAACTTAGTGAGACCTTGTTTGAAAATTAAAAAATAAATAAATAAAAAGGCTTTGGTATAGCTCAGGAGAGTGTCCATGGGTTCAATCTCTAGTTTCTCTCTCTCTCTCATTCTCTCTCTCTCTCTCTCACACACACACACACACACACACACACCTCTAAAGCTGGCATGGAGGAGGGCTGGTGGGGGAAGAGAGTAGGAATAAAGGAGGCACAAAGCAGAATTCATAACTATATTTCACATAGCAAAGCAAACCTTTTTCTAGAAGAAACGGTGGAATACATTTTAGCCAAGCTACATCCATGACTTGGGGACTTCATGAAGACCACAGTGATGATGGCTGTGGCAGAAGCTGGTCCAAGGAAGAGGCACCGTAATGCCTCTGCGGGCAGGGGGTTGTGGGCTGCAGATGTAGAGGGTCCTGTGGGCGTGGTTGTAAAGCTGGGACAGTCCCAACATATTCCCCAGCCACCTCTCAATATCCACAAAGTCAATAGCGACAGGTCTGTGGGGAGTTAACCCACCTGGTAACTGTGAGCCACCAGGTCTGACCACCTCCACAGGAGCCAAAGTTCCCAGGCTGAGCTGATTCTCTTCTTCAGGGTTTGAATACTGTTGCCTTCTTCTGCCATCATCAAAATCCCACACTTTTCACCTACAAAAAATACATTTATTCTACTGGCCACTTTGTTTTGCAGTACTGGGGATTGAGCCAGGGATGTTCTACCACCCTTTTATTTTTTATTTTGAAACAGGTTCTCACTAAGTTGCTGAAGGTCTTGCTAAGTGTTTAAGGCTGGCCTCCAGACTGTGATTCTCCTGTCTCAGCCTCCCAAGCACTGGGATTACAATCCTGCGCCACCACGCTTCCACTGGCTGCTTTCTGTCCACCCTGGCACTGCTCCCTCCTCATTCCATGCCAGGTTTTTTGTTTTTGTTTTTAAGTTTAACTTTACCTTACTCTGTTCACTTAAACACACACACACACACACACACACACACACACACACCATTATCAACAAAATGGTGTCATAGAAACGGAAGCACAGAAACTAAAGTTTACCAAAAACTACTCCTGTGAAATGTCATTGACAGAATTAACTGTAAACTCCAGGGAACCGATTCTAACTTTTCAGCGTTAAAATAATTATATCTACGACTGTGTCTGTTCCCAAGAGTTTAGAATTCCTGGAGTCAGTGTTCCAGATGAAAGCATCTGCACTGAACCCTGCGGAAGTGTTTCCTTAATCACTCTTCCACATTTCCACGTTGCAGCAAAGAAGCCAAAATGTAGACAGAAGTAATCACCTCCCATTCCTGATGCTAATGGTGCTACCTCATTAGCATTCAAAAAACCTAGATATTCTTTTAATTAGTTTATATCAGGTAAAGTAAAAGTGCAGTGTTTGGGCAGAAGGAACATCCATTGCATTACTTTTGCTCTTGTCTTTGCCTGTGATGTTCTTGGCTGCTAAAGCACTTGCTGTTTGGAAATGCACCACATCTAACCCTTTCTCTTTTTCCAGGGCCCTCGGTTAGAATTCAGCCTCTCCAGAAAGCTGTACCTGACCATCCCATTGCATCTTTCTCTGAACTGTGTTGACATTTTTGTTTGGGTACCTATACTGATTTAATGTGTGCCATAAAGAAAGTATATGTTTGCCTTTGAGCCAATGTACCATACACACCTACACCCCCAGTAGATTGATTTTATTTCCAGTAAGCACAGAGAGGACTGTAGGACACATTTTCTGGGGAACCCACGAAGATAGGATAAAAAACAAGTAGAATTACAGCTTTCATTGATTGGTGATTATACTGGGGATTGAACCCAAGGCCTTGCACAAGCTAGGCCAGTGCTCTACCACTGAGCTACATCCCCAGCCCTTTTTATTTTGAAGAAGAGTCTTACTATGTTGCTGAGGCTGGCCTCAAATGTGCAATCCTCCTGCATAGCTGGACTTTCAGGTATGTGCCACCATACCCAGCACAATTTTTCTTTAAATAGTTTATTATAACTTATAGAATGGTACTCCTCCCTCCCGCAGTCGAAAGCAGATATTTCTCGGGGATTAGAAAACTTCTGTAATGTAGGGAGTAGAACGCATGATTTGGGGGAATCAACTTGCATACATGAGTGTGTCTCTAGAGGAGGCTAGTTCTAATGTAGGGGAGGAAAAATGGTTTTATCTCTACCCTTGATAGCTTTTATTTGGAAAAGACTCCTGTAACAAAAGACAGGTTAACAAGAGAAAACCAAACAGGTTTGATAACATGTGTAGACAGGAAATACTCAGAGAAATGAGTGAATCTCAAAAATTTGGCTTTGAATTTGGGCTTAAATCCCACAGTCCATTGAATCAAGAAAGAAGGGCATGAAAAAGCCCAGCCATGGGGATTACAAATGGAGATTTCCTTTGTGGATGTGAATTTTCCCTATAAAAGGGTTATTTCTAGTCTGTTTTCAGAGCTTTTCCTGGGTCTGTAGTTTCTAAAAATAATCAGCTTAAAGGAGTGTTTGTGCCCAGGAGACACATTTTAGGCTGGTATCTTCTGGTCTCCTGCACTGCACATGGTAACTGGACACAGCTCTCTGAGCTGGAGCAGTGGGCTGGCTCTAGACCCTTGGGATTTGAAGAGGCTCTGTGGTCATTGTTAATCCTTCCCACAGCATCCCGTCCAACATAGTGCTGCCTCCGAGTCCAACAGAGTGCTGCCTCTACCCTGAACTCTGAGCAACCTGGTGATCACTATTTCCTGAGGCTTCCCATTCTGCCTGGATGATACATATTTGTCCATCCCTTTTTCTAGGAGTGCCCTATAGATATTTGTAAGCGACATTTTGTTCTTCTCATTTCTTTTTCAGGACAAACACCTTTGTGTTCTTTAGCTTTCGTGTGTGTGTGTGTGTGTGTGTGTGTGTGTGTGTGTGTGTGTGTGTGTATGTATGTATGTTTTACTAGGAATTGAACCCAGGGGCATTCTACCTCTGAGCCACATCCTTAGCCCTATTTTATTTCTTATTTTGAAACAGGGTGTCACAAAGTTGTAGAGGTTCTCACTAAGTTTCTGAGGCTGGCTGCAAACCTGTGACTCTCCTGTCGTAGCCTTCCAATTACTGGTGTTACAAGTGTGTACTACCACACCTGGCTTAGCTTTTCTTTATATCATACAATTTTGGGTTTTCTTGTTATTCTAGTTTCTCATTCTTAGATATACTGTGATCAATCAATGTCTCTAAGAAAAGGAGATGTCAGAGTCGAATTCTGCTTGAAGTAGAGTGGAGCCAACACTTGCCTCTTGATGGGCTGGGGTTCTGTTGATGCAGCCTAGTCAAACCTCGTGCAGCAAACAGATCAACTCTTAGATTACAGTGACTGTACCATCAACAAACTCTCCAAAGTCATATTCCTGTTTAGCTTCATTTTATTCTACTTATACCCTCTACCCATGACGTTAGAAAGTCTTAAGTTTTGATGCCCCCCTACCCCCAAGAAAAAACTGTCCAGTTAAATTTTAAGTTATTAGATCTGACCTGTTCTTCCTGTCTGAGATCTCTTTGGGTTTTGATTGTGTCCCCATCTCAAGAACTCTTGTGCCACCTCTCCCTCTCCCCCAGAAGATGTAACATCCTAAGAGCTGTGGATATTGATGTAACCAGATAGGCTCTTTCCCATGTGAAATGACTTCATCAGCCAGTGCCCTGGACACTCATTCCACTCCATACTGACTTTCTATCATTAACTCATTATTTACTTACTTATTTATTTGGTACTAGAGATTGAACACAGGGACATTCTACCTTTGAGCTACACCCCCAGCTCTTTTCTTTTGAAACAGGTTCTACCTAAGTTGCTGAGGCTGGCCTCTAACCAGTGGTCCTCCTGTCTCAGTCTCCCAAGTACTGGGATCACAGGTGTGCACCACCATGCCCAGCTAATTCATTTATTTATTACAACTTCTAGGTACATGGTTTAAAATTGAGCCACATTATTTTTGATGCCATAAAGCTGGATTTGGCATAACATTATTACTTTTTAATAAGCATATCACTCTTGTACAAATTTATGAATGATAGAAACAACAAGGGGATTGAAACAGATGATTTCTATAATTCTTCTTAGCAGAATAATTTCCTATTATGTTGTATCTCTTATTGTCACATATGGCTGTCTTTGGCAAAAAACAAAAACAAAAGCATTGCAGCTCTACATCCACCATACTCTAATCAAAACTACTGCTATCTTTTAAAAACTGGATTGCCCTTAAGATTATTCTAAATCAATAAGGAGTAAATTTTATAGTATTTTGCAGGTTGGACTAGATTCTGCCAATAATAAATTGCTGTGAGATTCTTTAAATCAATCATGGAAACTAGTGGTGAAATAAATTGTTTTTAAAACCCTTCTCTTGATACTAACATACTTTAAACTTCTTCTGAGCCTCATTATTTCAAAGAAAATTCTTCCCTTTTGAAGGAGGATTTTCTGAGTTGGTGCTATGAACAAAAGCACTGTTTCTTTGAGCACCTCCCATGACTCTTTCATGCTTTCAAAAAACAGATTTTCTTGCTTTGATTTTGCTCTCCCTCCTGTTCATTCTTCGTATCCCAGAGAACTGGCCATTTTTTTCACCTTTCTTTTTAAACTAAAAAATGGCCACAATCCTTAGCTGTTTGTTAAGACATGTTTTCTTATTTCAGTGAATCAGACTTTCAGAGTTTGAGGAAAGCATCTCCTAAATGAATATTTTGGTTTTTGGTACTGAGGATCAAATCCAGAGGCACTCTATACCCCGACCTTTTTTATTTTATTTTATTTATTTATTTATTTATTTATTGCGGTACTGGGGATTGAACTCAGGGGCGTTCTACCTCCGAGCTATACACCCAGCCCTATTTTTTATTCTTTATTTTGAAACCGGGTCTCACTAAGTTGTGGAGTGCCTCCCTAGGTAGCTGAGGCTGGCCGCGAACCTGGATCCTCTGGTTTCAGCCTCCCAAATGCTGGGATTACAAGCGTGCGCCACCACGCCCGGCACCTTTTTTTATTTTGAAACAGGATCTCCCTATTATGTTGCGGAGGGTCTCATTAAATTGCTGAGGCTAGCCTGGAGCTGTGATCCTCCTGTCTCAGCCTCCTAAATACTGAGGTTCCAGGTGTGTGCCACCACGCCCTCCTCCAATTGATCTTCCCAGCAATGGTGTGGTGGGCACACTTGAACATTGCCTCCACTGGTCCTTGCTTCCCAGTGTTCACCCACATGTGCAGTCTCTTGCCCTGGATTTAGTGATGCACTTTTGTAGAAGAAAAGTGGAGGAATGTCATTTCTGAGGTTAGGCTCTTGGCTCTCCTCTTACTCTCTTGCTCTGAGGGATGCCCATTGCCTTAGAGAGAGGCCCCTTGTGACAGGGAATGAGAAAGGCCTCCAGGGAATGGCCAGCAAAGAGCTGAGGCCCAAATCCAACAGCCTCAGGCCCCTGAATTTGGCCAGTGATCCTATGAAGGAGCTGAAAGTGGATCTTCCCCCATCCGACTGAGCTGCACCGGTTTTGGTATCATGTGTTATTCACAAACAGATAACTAATTCAAAACTTTCAGTGGATGATGTGTTCATATTTTATAGATATTTCTATAGTCAGATGATCAAATTTTATAAATCAAAAGAAGGTGCCTAGATCCTTATATTAGAAAAAGTACACGGGCAAGCCAGGTGTGGTGGCATATGCCAGTAATTCCAGTACTTGGGAGGCTGAGATAGAAGGATCCCAGGTTCAAGACCAGCCTCAGCAACTTAGTGACACCCTATTTAAATAAATGAATGAATGAATAAATAAATAAGCCTGAGGGCATAGCTTGGAGATAAAATGCATCTGAATTTAATCCCTAGTACAAAAAAATTATATGGGCAATATTCATCTTGGAAAAAGTGGGAGAAAAAGAGTAGGTAGAGATAAGACAATCTTATTAACCAGTCTCCAGTTTTAATCTAGGTTCTTGACACATGGGTCTCCTTTGAAAATGCAAGATAATATATATTTCATATCATTTTCATGTATTATTTTCACATTGGATGTGACTTAAATATGTAACTCAACATTTTTATCCTAAATAAAACCTGTCATCATGGTAGGAGGAAACATCTTCAATATGGGACATAGTTTAACCAAGTCAATTTATTAAAATTTTCATGAACTTACCTTACTTTATTTTTGTTTAAATGCCTTAAGAATTTTAAGTATTTTCTTCTGAAATTATTGATGTGAAGGATTTAATTGGACAGTGGATCTATTAAGGCCTACCTCATCCCATGTCCCATATGGTCCAGAGAGGGTTTCCACAGTGACTACTGGGTTACCATGGCCTGTAGTTAGTTAGCTGACTACATCGTGTGAGTGTTTAGTAAGACCTTTCTTTTTAAGGTTCTGGCATTAGTTTGGATTGTCTCTGAAGCAGACACAAGATGGGATGAAACACAAGCAAGATTTATTGGGAGACAGTTTATGAGGGTGAAGGAGAATTGAGCTGGAGGAGGTGAAGACTCCATGCAGGTCTGACCCTGTGGAGGAGAGTGGGAGGAAGGGCTAAGTCTGGGAGAGACCTGGGCTGTGGGACATACAGGTCTGGCAAGCTCTGGGCCAGGCTGATGGGGAGTCCTGGAGTCCACATCATGCAGCAGTGGACCACTGTTAATTCTACAGCCTCCCTCAGTCCATTGGCTAGAAAAGGCCTCATGGAAAATGTAACTGAATTATGGCAAACCAGGTCATGGACCGAGAGGAAGCAGTTGGGGGCAACAGTCAGTTGACTCCAAAGCAGGAGGCCTCAGTGGTACATTTTCACAGCCTTCTAGTTCTGTGTTAGTGCATGTTTCTCTCTACCTCTCTTTCTCTCTTCCTTTCTTTTCCTCCCCCTCTCCCTTCCTTCCTTTCTTCCCTTCTTCCTCTTTCTTTCTTTCTCTCTTCCTTACTTTCCTCTTCCTTTCTTTCTATCATCTATCTATTATCTATCTCAATCTAACTCGTCTATCTTTGTAGTGCTTACACTAGGCATGAAATCTTCTGAAAGAGCTTATTTGGGTAGACTAGTATTTGACATTGTTATTAGTTTTAATTTGGACACTGCTAGGGACTAATCCCAGGGCTCTCACATACTAAGAAAGCTCTCTACCACTGAGCCACACCCCAGCCCTGTATGGTGTTTTTAAAAATTAATTAATTAATTTTTGCGGTACTAGGGATTGAAGCCAGGGCATTCTACCTCCAAGCTATACCCCAGCCCTATATTCTATTCTTTATTTGGAAACTGGGTCTCACTAAGTTGCAGATGGCCTCACTAAGTAGCTGAGGCTGGTTGGGGACCTGTGATCCTCCTGTCTCAGTCTTCCAAATACTGGG
The DNA here is from genome assembly GCA_004027655.1 of Graphiurus murinus. Classification (NCBI taxonomy): domain Eukaryota; kingdom Metazoa; phylum Chordata; class Mammalia; order Rodentia; family Gliridae; genus Graphiurus; species Graphiurus murinus. The sequence continues at coordinate 13,744 of PVLC010014368.1, forward strand.
ATTACAAGTGTGCACCAAGCTGGGCATGGTGGCGCACGCTTGTAATCCCAGCATTTGGGAGGCTGAGATCGGAGGATCCGGGTTCATGGCCAGCCTCAGCTACCTAGTGAGGCATTCCGCAACTTAGTGAGACTCGGTTTCAAAAATAAAGAATAAAAAAAAAAAAAAAAAAAAAAAAAAAACAATAGGGCCGGGGGTATAGCTCGGAGGTAGAATGCCCCTGAGAACCTCAAACTTGTAATGCGTCTGGGCCTTAATGCAGTCGTATGTTTTAACACTTTTTGTTAATGACAAGGAGTAATGAAAGGTTTATTTAAAACAAACAAACAAACAAAAATCCTTTACTGAGGCTGGGCAGTTGTGCCCATCCATAATCCAAGATATTTGGGAAGCCAAGGCAGAGAGATTGAAAGTCTGAGGCCAGACTGGGCAACTTAAGAAGATCCTGACTCAAAATAAATAAAAAGGGTTGAGGATGTAGCTCAGCAGTAGAGCACTTGTTTGAGAGACCCTTGGTTCAATAGCCAGTACTGCAAAAAGTAATAAATACATTTTATAAATATAAAAATAACCTTTACCAAGTGCTGATTATGTGCAAGGCATCAGGTTTAATTTGTCACATATTTTGGTCTAATAGCTTTATTCTGATTTTACAGGAAAAAACATAGTGGCAAGGAAAGGTTATATTTGCACTTTGTGTGTGTGTGTGGTATTGAAGTTGGAACCCAGGGTCATTCTACCTCCAAGCTACACCTCCAGCCTTATTTTAGTCTTTTATTTTGAATCAGGTCTAAGTTGCTGAGGGCCTCACTAAGTTGCTGAGGCTGGCTGTGAACCTGCAATCCTGCTGTCTCAGCCTCCCAAGTACTGGAATTAGAAGCCTGTGCCACCACGCTTGGCCTCAGGTTATTTGGTTGTCTAAGAATTTCAGTGAACACTGGCTTCTGTCTAGTGATGGATGGGAATTTCTAGGTTGAATGCAGTGAACACTATTTGAGGACTTCTATGAACAGGGTACTGTGAGGAATGCTGTATCAATGAGGCATGCTCTATCAAAATGTGCAAGTGTAACAACATTGCAAGTTTTCTCCAAAATGTATTATCATCTTCACATTCATTATTTGACTAGAAGGCCTGAGGGACAAGTTGGTTTTAAGGGGACTAGATAAAACACTTATCAGATACTGAGTGAATCTTAAGCAGAAATGTGTGTCTTTTGAAGAAGTATCAAAGCTACTAGATGAGCAACATTGTGGTTTTGACTGAATACTGATTTAAAACTTTTTTCTTTTGTCAGTGGCACTGGGAATTGAACCCAGGGGCATTCTAGCCCTGAGCTACAGCTCCCAGCCTGATTTTATTTTTTATTTTGAAGCAGGGTTTCACTAAGTTGCTGAGGACCTTACTAAGTTGCTGAGGCTGGCCTCAAACCTGCGATCCTCTTGTCTCAGCCTCCCAAGTACTGGGATTACAGGAATGCTCCACCATGCCCAGCTTTATTTAAAACTTTTTTTTAATTGCATGTTCCAAAGATGAGTTATATTGAGCATAAAAGTCTTCTAGGCTGGAGAGAAGACTGAGTTTGAAAACAGACTTTTGAATATGATTTTGTAAATTTTCTGTTCTACTTTATGTGAATTAAGTTACATGTTTCTAATCAGTTTCAATTAAATTTGGAAGTTTTACGAAGTGGCATTCAAATTAGTCTGAATGAATGAAGAAATGAAAGAAATCAAGAACACAGTTACGTGGACCTAATTTTGAATACAGGTTCTACTAAGTAGGAGTTGACGTCCACTTCCCTTTAGCCGGTTGGTGTTTGGCATAGCATTTGCCTTCAAATTAGAAGATTTTTTTTTTTTTTTTTTGCCTTAGTGGAACTTTTTATTCTACTATGAAGTTTTGTTGTTTGTATCTTGGTAAGATGCACCAAATCTCAATTTAAATTTCTTTCACCTGTATTGTTTTCTCAGAACTGGATTATCCACTTTTTTATGCCAAAAGTTATTTTTTTAATTAGCTATGAAATTCAGAGAAAGTCATAAAATTGTGACTCATCATGAAAAAGAATTGTGAATAAGCAAATACTTCCTACTTGACACACCAGGGATATTTAGGGACCTTGCTGTGCACAGCTTTTACCTGCCCTTCTATATATTCTGATTAAATAAAGTAAATCTTTAGTCACAAACCTGGTTCCTCTATCTCTTCCCACTTCTACTATAGGACATTCCTGAGTTGGACATCTTGTGGGGTCTGAAATTAAAGATTCAGCTTGTGCACATAAACCCAGCTGGTCCTCTTCCAGTCTTGATAGTAGATTTATAACCTCACCTATCAAAAAGTCAAAATCCTGTTTCCCATTCATCCTAATAAAGCAGCAGGAGTTTCCTGGAGGGAATGCTGACAAGCCTAATTCTTCACAGCTGGAGAGTGTGTAGGGGTGGTTTCAGCCAGAAGATGTTAACCCTTTCCTTTCCCATTTCCCTCTTGACTTAAAGAAGACTTGGGCTCCCACTGTAATATATACTCAGACTGTTAGGATAGTGAAGATCTGTCCATGCCTCTGCATGACGATAACAAGCACCTAGAGGCGGCTCTTGCGAAAAGCAGTTGGGCTTCTTCACTTGGGCTCTAGATGCCCGAAGGGTAACTAAAGGCCAGATCAAACTTGGCATCTATGCCTCCATCTCTGTCTGTCTCCTTTATTACCTTAAACATTGGGTCAGATTTCTGTTCAGCTCTGCGCAGTAGACAGGTTACTCACTTAAGGAGTGTCTGTTTGAAAGTTAGAAGACAAGGTCGATTAGCCTTACATTTGCCTAACCTTTCTTGTCCCCCTTCAATGCTGAAAACATCAAGGCAGGAGTAATCGTGTGCATGTATGTTCCTGTCAGGCTAAACCTCAATATGATGCATGGTTGCAGTGTACCTGTAAAAGCATATTTTAAACATAATAGGGGGAAAATAAAGAGTAACCAAGGTATTTCCCAGATTTGCTGGGGCATAGTAGTTAACAGATTGTCAACTGCCAGCTTTTTCGGTACCCTGTTCCAGACCCCCAGAGTGACCTCTAGAGGTCTCCAGTCATTGCTCTGAACCTCTCAGGTACAGGAAGCCTGGCAGGAGAATCAACCCCCGAGGATGCTGCCCCCAGAGCAGGAGCAGTCATCCCATGATGGGAACTGGATTGCCCCTCATTGTGATAAGGACAATTTTGGAACCAGAGCTGAGATAATCATCATCAAGACCACAGATCCACCAAAACTAATTATACCTCTTGCCCTCTGCCCCAGTTCTCCTCCTGTTTAAACCTGAAGCACATGTCAGTACCCACAGAGACGGGGCTGACAAGTCCAGTCCTCCTGTCTTCCCCACGCAGTGATATTGGATAAATGCCTGTCTTAATTCACTATTACTTTTTTTCACTTACAGTTTGGGGCAAGTGGCTGGGTCTGCTTTGTTGGGACTCCCCAAAGTCAGCCACGCCCAGCCTGAGGACTTTGGCAACGAGACTAGTGAGATATTGACTTGGGTTTTCTAGTATAATTACCTAGGATTTGATGGTTAATTTGATGATATAAATGACTTGGATCTGATGAGTAATTCCAGAGGTCCATGTTTCTGGCAAGAGGATTAGATACTGAAATGTGACTGTTTGGAGGAGTTAGCGAAATAATATGTGGGAACAAGACAAAATATCTCCTCCTTTTTTTTTTTTGTGGTTCTAGGAATTGAACCTAGGGATGTTCTACCTACCAGCCCTTTTTGTTATTTATTTTGAAACAGGGTCTTGTTAAGTTGCTGAGGGCCTCAATAAGTTGCTGAGGCTGATCTCAAACCTGTGATCCCCTGTCTCAGCCTTCAACGACTGAGATTATAGGCATGTGCCACCACACCCAGCTAAATCTTCCATCTTAATGTACACTACAGCATTTGAACCATGTGAATTGGGATGAAGTCACATGCTAGTCTTTGAAGAAAAGTGAGGCAGAAGCTATAAAAGAAATTTAATACTCACTTTCCTTTCCTCTACTTTCCTTGGGAATGTGTATTATAAGAAGGTTCAAGACCATGTGTAAGTAGTGACAATGTGGTATAATTGGGGAGGGGGCAAAGAGGTAACAGTGGCATTAATGAGGTTGCCTCAAATCTTTTCAGATCAAAAGATTTCTTTTAATTTTCTATGAATTTCTTAGTGAAGCATTAAGAAATAATATGAAAATAGGTAGCAGGTTTACTACCATATTGGTTCCTCATTCATATGGGTGGGGGAGTAGTTAGGGTTGACTACTTTTGGGTTCTAGTTACACCTAGAAGTTAGCTTTTGAAAGCTGCTGGTCTTTTCCACTTTTTCTCATTTTGAAACACTTAATGATACATTATTTTTCTGCCCCTCTCATCCATCATGGAAATAGAACTCCTTCCTGGTGTAACCTGCAGTGATTCAGAGCCAGGAGTGTGTGGCTGGTTACATTCTTTCCCCAGACAGGAATGCACATTTACAAGACAGAGTAAATAATAGTGCTTCTGATACTGAAGGCTGGGATAAAATATTAAGATAAAGAGCAAATTGTCTTTTTGCATTGTTTCACAGTTCACTAAAACACATTATTCTCATCCAAGATGTATTCAAATATACCTCCTTTGGAAAAACACCATTGGAAAATAGTAGGAGTTGTGGAAAATAACTGCTATCCATCAAGAGGAGGAATATGGAAAAATCCAGATGCTGGCCCATGCGTCAGTGAGTTGTGTTTATTTCAGTCATGGAAAAGGTTACTTCCTATTTTCCCAATAGGCCACAGTTAAAGCCATCAGGAAATTTATTTCCATAATTTAGATTGAAGACTAGTGTAAAAAAAAAAAAAAAGAAAGAAAGAAAGAAAAGAACTATTTTCCCAGTCAAAAGTAAAGCAGCAAGGTAGCAAAGCTGCTTTTATTGATTTATTTTTATTTATTTTTTGGTGCTGGAGATTAACCTAGGGCCTCATGCATGCTAAGCTGGAACTCTACCATTGAGCTACATTCCTGACCCGGCTGCTTAATTTTGATGTGGGTATTTTTAAGCCCTTTAAAATGTTCTTTAACTTCCAGACTAAATAGGATAGTGGATTAAATAGTAGCCCCCGAAGATCCACATCCAAATTCCTAGGATTTGTGAATATAACCTTATTTGGAAAAAGGGGTTTTGCAAATGTAATTTAAGAGTTTAAGATGAGATCCTCTTAGATTACTGTAGTGTTCCCTAACTCCAATCAAGAGTGTACTTTGAGGAAACAGAAGAGAAGACACACATAAAGAAGGAAATGCAAAGGCAGAGGCAGAATGCAGTGATGTGACCACAAGCCAAGGAAACAAAGAAACACCCAGCGCCCAGAAACTGGAAAAGGCAAGGAAGGGCTCTCCTCTAGCCTTCAGTAGGAGTGTGGCCCTGCTGACAACTTGGACTTTTGGCCTCCTGAAATGTGGGAAATCAATTACTGTGATGTGATACCACCATGTTTGTGCTAATTTGTTATAGCAGCCACGGTAGCTCATATACGTAGGGTTCAACAAAAATTCAGAGTCATATTCATGTTAGTTGTGAGCAAGTCATTGAAAATATCTCTTCTGCCTACAAGAAGCTTACTGTAATGTAGTGAGTCAGATGTGGAGATAGACTTTTACAGTACAGTGTAAAAAGGTCTGTTAAAGAATGTGTACGCAGAATACAAACAGAATGTGGGAAGAACACCAACATTTTTCTGCATAATGTCAGTGTTAGGTAATTTGTCAGTAATGCTTGATTTGTAAATTAAAAAAATATGTAAAATAAGCTATTTTGATCTACCTATTAATATATGAAAAGAATATAAGTAAAAATCTGAAATTTTGAATTTGATAAATTTTGAGCTGGTGTATACTACGGAAAGGGCATATTTCAATCTCCTCTATGAATACAAGAGAGCTAAAGTATAACATTTAACGTGCTGTGAATCTGCCTAAGATTTTTATAACCTTTTTCAGCCCAGGCTATCTGATTTTTCTTTCAGGAAAAAGGTTTGTCTAATTTTATAATGATATAATATTTATCACTACCATATAAATATAATACTAATAAAATATTTCATTTAAGCTTTATTGAAGTATAATTTATATACTATAAAATCTACCCATTTGAAATGTACAGAAGAGTGTTTTAAGATAGATTTATGAGTCAGGTGTGGTGTCTCACACCTATAATCTCAGTACTTGGGAGGCTGAAACAGGAGGATCACAGATTCAAGGACAGCCTCAGCAACTTACCAAGACTCTCAGCAGTTTAGCAAGATGCTATTTCAAAACAAAAACTAAAAATAGAACTGGGGGTATAGCTTAGAGGTAGAATGTCCCTAAGTTCAATCCCCAGTATCACAAAAATAAAATAAAATGAATGTGTAGAGTTTTGAAACATTACTACAATGGAGTCTTAGAACATTCCACCATCCCCCATAGAGTCTTCCCTGTGGACATTTGTAGACAATTCTCACTTCCAGTCTCAGCCCCAGGCAACCACTCACCTGCTTTCTGTCACTGTAGATTTGCCTTTTCTTGACAGTGCATGTAAATGTAATAATAACATATGTGTTCTTTTGTGTCAGGATTAATTTAGCATGATATTTTTTTAGGTTTGCTCAAGTTATAGCATGTATTAGTACTTTTGCTTCTATTTGGTGGTATTTTGTTCATGAATGTTTTTCTTGTCCAAAGTGGACAAAGTGGACGTTTGGGTGGTTTTCATTTTGGAGTGTTATGAATAATCCTGCTGTATGCTTTCCCATACAAGTGTTTTTATTTGGGGTGGGGAGGGTGTGTAAACACCTAGGAAAGGAATTGCTGGAGTATAGAGTGAGCATAAATTCCGTTTTGCTCAACACTTTTCTCAACTGACTGTACCAGTCGACATATCCTACCAGTGCTATATGAAAGCTGCAGTTACTCCATGTCTGCACAGGTTCTTTGTATTGTCTGTCTTTTTGATCATGGCCATCCTAGTGGGCGTGAAGTGCTTATCTCATTTTGATCAATAACCGATGATGTTGACTTTGTCCTTTGAAGCTGTTCAAAGCTTCAAAGCTATTGACTCTGTTTATTGGTGGCTATTGACTCTATGTATTGGTCGTCAAGACTCAAGCATGTGTGCGTGTGTGTGTTTTCCTAAGAATGGCATGGAATACATAAAAGAGAAGGAAAAAGTTCTAAGAGGAATCAAGAAGAAAAGCAAAATAAAGATGTTTAGCAGAAGAAAAAAGAAAAAGTGGACATATGATTATGGGAAAGAAAGGAGAAGGAAAATTTGTTAAAAAGAAGGAAGTCCGGGTATAGTGCTGCATGCCTATAATTCCAGTACTTGGGAGGCTGAGACAGGAGGATTGCAGGTTTGAGGCCAGCAGCTCATGATAACTTAGCAAGAACCTATTTCAAAATAAAAAAATAAAATAGGACTGGAGATACAGTTCAAAGATAGAATGCCCCTGGGTCAATCCCCAGTATCACACACACATGAAAAGAATAAATTGTCTTGCCTAAAATACATGTTGTATCCCTATAAAGATATCAGTGGGTATTCAAAAGATATGAACACATTTAAAATATTGGTAATAATTTGAACATTCTCTGTAGTATGTAATGATAGTGTACACTGAGGCTAATTAATTTACATCAGAATGTACTCATGAACTGGGAATGCACTTGAATTCTTACTAATTACTCTTATCTCTAAAAAAACAGAACATTGTCATCAATCCGTATCTTATTTCTTTGATTTGCTATGATATTCTGTTATTCCCCTTTCTGTAGTGATCTTCCACCTTCTACACACAGCTTTAGGCCATCTCTGGTCACTGGCTTCCACCTGGCCTCATCCTACTGACTATGAGTGATGCCAAATTTCATATTCTTTCTTTCTTTTCGCTCACTTTCATTCATACAGTCCACTCGAATTTACCCTTCTGCCTCTGCCCTCTTCATCTCCGACTCCTGTATGCCACTTGGGGATGGGGGGAAAGCAGGTAGGTTTTTTTTTGTTGTTGTTTAATATGCTTTTGAGTGCATGAGTTGTTACACATAATTTCATTACAGTGTATGATGAAACACCCCAGAGGTGTTTCTGAGTGAAAATTGTTTCTTCAAGTTGGGCTTTAGTTGATGATCAGTTTGACAGTCACTGAAAAGAAGCCAAATCTTAGAGTTTTCATCTTTCTTTCTCTCTCTTTTTTTGGGGAACCCAGGGACATTCTACCTTTGAGCTACATACCCAACCCTATTTTATTTTGAAACAGGGTCTCGCTAAGTTGTTGAAAAGAGGTTTACTAACTTGCTGAGACTGGCCTTGAACCTGTGCTCCTCCTGTCTCAGCCTCCCAAGTCCTGAGATTGCAGGTGTGAGCCTCTGCACCTGGCTAGAGTTTTCATCTTAAACCAGATATTTAATCCTAATATCAAAGGGTGGCATACAGATTTCCCCAAAATGTGATAAAATAAAATGTTCACATTTGAAGGGCTTTCTTATAAAACTGAAAGAATATGAAAACATACATCTTTCTTAGTATTTAGTTCTGTGTATCATAAAATTACAGAATGTGTATGTATGAGTTATGAAGATCGAATACTATGACTACAATTTTAATAAAGAGACCAGTGATTATGCAGAAAAATGAGCATTAGATCATTTGCAATGATCTTTGCCTTAAACTTACCCCATCCATTTTGCAGTGCTTCAATATTGTTCAGAAGCTCTTATTTTGATATTGTCATCGGTGTCAGTTTATGAACCAAACAAAAGAACTGATCTCATTACTATATTGTCACACTTCATATATAAGATGCTAAGGCAATATGCCGTAGTAATTGAGATTGTAAATACATTGAGATTCCTATCTCAGATACTGCCTAGCGCTTGGTGCAGCCTATTTTAAGATGTGAATAGCCCGATTTCCTTCCATCCCATCTCATAAGAAAAGCAATATATTTAAAACAAAGACTATATTGATTATAGCAGTTGTTTCCTCTCAAGTCCATTATTATGTTTCACTAAATTTTCTATTAGCTCCTTTTTACCATAAATTACCAAAAATTCTCCAAGAAGCACTGGTATGTATGAATCAGCTTTCTTTATGATGATAGTTAACTTGTGCAAATTATGTTATGGGAGGGATTGACCTCAGAAGATACTTCGAGTTCCATTCATTCCTTTATCCTGCTGGAATACCAAACAGGGTCAACAGAGATATACTGAAGCGTGGATATGGATGTTGTGTCTTGTTCAAGCAAAAAGCTGTGATCTTTAAATATTTAAATATGCTGTGATCTACCTAATAATAGATAGCATTTCCAAGAACACACAGTTGCTAAATGCAATAGAAATGAGGAGACTTAAGTAGCTTAATCCCACTTATTGTGATGATCAATTAATGATTGGATCTTGGAGGAATGGATGAGAGAAGAAATTACCAGAACACAGAAGGAGCACATTTACTCATCCAATTATCTTAACAATCCTGGAAGGTAATTATTATTAGTTTTAAAACATCTTGACTTGCATCATAGGTTGCATGTTTAGGGAAATATTAAAAGTCTCTGTGCCTGCTGGGCGTGGTGGTGCACCCTTGTAATCCCAGTACTTGGGAGGCTGAGACAGGAGGATCACAGGTTTGAGGACAGCCTCTTGTCAACCTAATGAGACCTTGTTTCCAAATAAGAAATAAAATTGGGCTGGGGGGTATAGCTTGAAGGTGGAATGCCTCTGGGTTCAATCCCCAGTACCACGGGGGAGGGGGGATCTCTGTGCCTGGATATTCTCATCTTTGTACTTGATAAAAGTTGTTAAAGCAATAGTAAATTTGAGCCAGGCATGGTGATACATGCCTATAATCCCAGTATTTGGGAGGCTAAGACAAGAGGATTGCAGGTTCAAAGACAGCCTCAGCAACTTAGTGAGATTTAGTTTCAAAATAAAAAATAAAATAGGGTTAGAGGTGTAACTCAGAGGTAGAATGCCCCTGGGTTCAATCCTCAGTAAAACACAGACACACACACACACACACACACACACACACACACACACACACACTTAAAGTTCAGAATTCAGAGTTAGCCATGTAGTAGGTATTTTATTAGAAAAAGGCTATATTAGAGCTGGGTGTGGTGGCACACACTTGTAATCCTAGTACTTGGAGGTTGAGACAGGAGGATCACAGGATCACTGCCAGCCTCAGCAACTTAGTGAGACCCTGTTTCAAAATAACGAATGAAAAATAAGTCTGGGGGTATAGCTCAGAAGTAGAATGCTCCTGGGTCTATAATAGAAAGGAAAGAAGTTCTTGAAGTTTTATTAAAAATAGTGTAGCACCTAAGAACAAGGGGCACATTGCTGTGTTTTCTATGTAACTATTGAGTTGGAAAATTTTTTTGTGTGTTCATCATCTCCAGTCATTTGCAGAAACAGTGTTAGAAAATAACAATAATCAGCCTGGCGAGTGAGTATGTGTGTGTATTCCCTGTCTCATGCTAGGTGTTCTTGCTGTTTTTTATCTAGTCGTTTATTACAATTCAGCTCACAGCTGGGTAGTAGCAGAGTCATTATTTGAATCCTGTTCTATCTGATTGTAGAACCAGAGATTTTTGTTGAGTTTTGTTTTTGTAGTGCTGGGGATTGAACCCAGGGCTTTGGGCATGCTAGGCAAATGCTCTGCTACTGAGCCACAGCCATAGTCCTAGAACCAGTGATCTTATCCATCATTCCACATCAATATCTGATTAGTAGCTGGGCATGGTGTTGCACACCTGTAATTCCAATACTTGGGAAGCGGAGACAAGAGGATTGCAGGTTCAAGGCCCACCTCAGTGACTTAGCGAGGCCCTCAACAAGTTCACGAAATCCTGTCTTAAAATAGAAAATACCCCG
>PVLC010014368.1:24769-39599 GCA_004027655.1 Graphiurus murinus
AAAAAAAAAAAAAAAAAAAAAATTATTAGTATATCTTCTAAAGAGTGGAAAAGATGATTAAAAATATAAAAAAGAGATATTTCTCAATTACCCTGCTTCCTTTTTACATTAGGAAATAAATCAAGTATTAATTTGTTCAAAACAATGTAGTACTAATTTAGAATGAGAAAATCATCTTTTTTCTTTTCTTCAAATTGTCATCTTTGCATATGACAAGTATGATAGTATGAGATAAAGTAATATATATCCTCTAAAATGAAAAAATATTTCTGAAATTATTTACTGTTAGTTTTACCTAAGCTGGCAAGAATTCAGAGATATTTGAAATTCAATTTTTTTTTTTTTTGCATACTGGGGATTGAACCTCAAGGGCATTCTACCTCCAAGCTATACCCCCAGCCCTATTTTTTATTCTTTATTTTGAAACAGAGTCTAACCAAGTTGCGGAGTGCCTCACTAGGTAGCCGAGGCTGGCCGCGAACCTGATCCTCCGGTCTCAGCCTCCCAAATGCTGGGATTACAAGCGTGCGCCACCACGCCTGGCTGAAATTCAAATATTTTTTAAGCCTCTTTTTCTCTAGTCAATATCAGTAAAACTACTTTGGAAATCCCAGTTTACCCAAGAAAGAGTAAAAATGGAAAAGCAATTAATGTTTATTGTTTAACCTTTCTGTCCCACCAACACTTTTTTTTTTTTTCTATTTTAGGTGAAAAGAAATAAACTATTTTCAAAGCTGTGCATGGTGGTGCATGCTTGTAATCCCAGCATTTGGGAGGCTGAGACAGGAGGATACGGGTTTGTAGCCAGCCTCAGCTACTTAGTGAGGTTCTCCACAACTCAGTGAGACGCTGTTTCAAAAATAAAAGAATAAAAAATAGGACTGGGAGTCTGGCCCGGAGGTAGAATCCCCCTGGGTTCCATGCTCAGTACTGCAAAAAAAAAAAAAAAAAAAAAAAAAAAAAAAAGAAAGAAAGAAAGAAATTATTATTATTTTCAGAATAGCTCATAGCTGCCCTGTTATGAAACATCCTAACTCTTTAATAATTGGAAACTGCTGTTTGCGAGCTTTGTTTCCTTCAGCATATTGCATTCTTTTTGTTTTTCTTCTCATGTTGGGTTTTCTCCTTTCTGTAAACTTTTGGATGGTCTACAGGAGAAAATTATATGGTTACATTTAGCAGCACTGTTCAGAAATACCCTGGCAAGGAAGACTGATTTAGTGTTTATTTATGTTAGACACAATTGACTACGGATCTTTGTGCATACACACACACACATGCACACACATGTACGTAAAAGCGATTTATCTGTTAGGTTTATATAAAGCATTGATGAGTATAATTTAGGTTCACATATTTGGGAATTTCTCTAAACTACTTCTCTTTATATTAAAATAATAATGTTTATCTCAATTTTATACATTTTCTAATTTTGGACTTCTATATTAAGTTTCTCAATGCTTCTTTGGGGAAGAGTGATGCAAGTGTTTTTCTTTCCTTCCTTCCTTCCTTCCTTCCTTCCTTCCTTCCTTCCTTCCTTCCTTCTTCCTTCCTTCCTTCCTTCCTTTCTTTCTTTCTTTCGAGATTGTTCTGCCTCTCAGCTACACCCCCAGCTCTTTTTATTTTTTATTTTGAAACAGGATCTCACTAAATTGCTGAGGCTGGCCTCGAACCTATGATCCTCCTGTCTCAGCTTCCCAAGTACTGGGATTACAGGCATGTGTCACCACATCCGGCTTAGCTTTGCTTCTAAAAAGTCAAAGTTTCTACAGATTTCAATAGCCTCTAGGCAACAACTGAACTCCAAGCCTGATAGAGTAAAGAAATGAAGCCAGAGATTCTAATAATTCAGTTGCTAGCAAGAGGAACCAAATCCTGCTTAAACTGTCTTTCAAAATAAGGTAACTGCTAATGCTGAATCCACGAGTCTTATTATCTGTTTATGTATGAGTTTAGTGTCCCTCAGTAATGAGGCTTTAGAATTGGGTTAGCTAGATTAAAAAGAAACTTGTTTATTTTAAAATACTTAATAGATTCACAGAAAAAAATGTAAAATTAGTACATAAGTGTTCTTTGCACCTTTCATACAGCAGCCCCAGTGTTAACTTGGATGTAACTACAGCGCAAGGTCAAGACCAGTAAGTGACGTTGGTGCAACACCTATGCATAGCTGGGTAGGGTCAATCAAGATGGAGGGAAGGTTTTCAGTTGGTACGTGTTGCCCAATTTCTATTTAAAAATTAAAGAGTTATACAAAATTTCACTCCTCTGAATAGTCCTTGATATGTTCTTTCTCAAGGAATCCATGTGTTCTACTAAAGTTTCCTTCTTTTTAACACAATATTTATAAATAACATGACACCGACGTTGCTTATATAAATTCTTTACAGCATCTCAGATCAAAGTGGATTTTGTAAATCTCCCCTTGTGTTTGTTTGTTTGCTTATGGTACTGGGAGTTGAACCTGGGGCATTCCACCTCTGAGCTATGTCCCCAGTCCTATTTTATTTTGAAACAGAGTCTTGCTATGTTGCTGAGAGTCTCACTAATTTAGGGAGGCTGGTCTTGAACCTGGATACTCCTGTTTCAGCCTCCCCAGTACTGGGATCACAGTCATGTGCCACCACGCCCCCTCCCCTTACCTTTAGACGCCACCTCTCATTACTGTCGGCATCTGTGTCAGTGATGATAATGTCCTGAACAGTGGTTCCCTGCAGGAGGAGTTTATTTCTTAGCCACATCAACTCTGAAATAAATGCTCCTGATGGGTGAGCTGCTCCCTTCTGCACTGTGATTCAGAAACCCATTTTCCCCCATCCCGTGGCTCTGCGTCTTCAAGCAGTGGCTTTAGGCTAGCAGATGTGTCCTCATAGAGCAGGATGTTAAATGTTATGGGAAGATGGAATGGGCTGGGCCTGGATGTGGTACCTGTCACTTCCCCTCACATCCCTTGGCTGAGACTGTTTCATACAGCCATGTCCACCTGTAAGCCAAGCAGATAAATTGTTATTCAGGAAATGGGAGTGGAAAACCCACCTGCAGCACTTCTGCATGATTATATTTGCTTTAGGAATGAAAACCAGATGATTGAGGGTTCCAAACATTAGTTTTAGTTATTCATAAGCAACTTTTGTTCATCTTTGATTCTTTTTGGGGAGAGGGGGCTTAATCAGGGTCAATCAGAGAATCCAGGTATCTCTGAGCAACACCCCAGTGTTATTTTATTTTATATTACTTATTTTGAGACAGAGTCTTGCTAAGTTGCTAAGTCTTGTTAAGTTGCTGAGGCTGGCCTTGAGCCTGCAGTCTTCCTATTTCAGCCTCCCAAGTCCTGAGATTACAGGTGTTCGCCACCACACCTGGCTCATTTCTGATTCTTGTATTTATAACTAATAGATTTGATTGTTTAGTAGATGAGGTTCGGGGCATTACAGAAATAATGGTATATTAAATTTCCAGAACAGTGTAAGGATAGAAGTTATCTTTTAAAAATAAAAAAATTAAGTCATCTAGTTGTGTGAGAATGGCTCATACAATTAGGGTCAATTCACATACCATACTTGGTCCTCTTGTATTCCTATGCATATTTTGTGGCTCATGTTATGTATGGGAAGAACTGAAGGGTAAGTTTCTGTCAGTGAGTAGCCCGTTTAGATGTGTTAAAAGCAAAAATAAACAGTAACAAAAAAAATCACAGTACACTAAACAGATATTCAGAAATAGGATTATTCACACTGGAAATCCGACTCTGCTTTCATTTGTAATAATCTCAATTCAGAAATCCATTATATTGTCTAGTTAAAAAAGAAAAACATGAAAAAATTAAGGCTGAGTAACTTATACTCTCTTCTTCAAGATAGAACTGAACCCCCTTAGGGGCCAGGATGGTCAGTGCTTTCAGGCAGAGGGGTGTTTGAGTCTCTGTGGACACTCTCATGTTCACAGAAGGGCCCTCTGCATCTCATCTCGAGGGCCTGATGTGAACTGGAGTATTTTGGTCCTCGACCAGATCATATTGTAGGGGGCAAGCTGTTTTTCTTCTCCACACATGGTGGTATACCAGCTGGCTCTGTTAAGAGGTAGTAGTTCCCCAGCTGTCCACGGCAGCTTTAGGCGTCCTTCCAGCAGGTCTGCAGAAAGCTTCCTCTGGCTGCCCCTGCACAGTCATCTTCCACCAGTTTCCCATAAAGTGCTCAGTAGGGACTTGGGGATCAGGCATGAATTCGAACCACCTGTCAGATGGAATAGGCACCAGTTGCCCATCCTCACTTCTTGAAGAAAATCTCTGCCCATCTGTTTTTACTGGATGTGGTCTTTGTTTGGGTTGAAGGTGAAGTGCAGATAGGACCTCCAGAAACTGATCTCTAACTGACTATGGCTGGGTTCAGGTTTCCTTCTTGAGCCAAGGACTTATTACAATATATTCTGGAGTTTGTTTCATGATGGATGTCTACTGCTTTTATAGTACTCACTATACTTTCACAGTGTGGTTCTTCTGTCTGAGTAAGAGGTCACTCACTAGCCGGGTGTGGTGGCACACACCAGTAATCCCAGTACCTGGTAGGCTGAGACAGGAGAAGCGCAGGTGAACAGCCTCACCAACTTAGTGAGACCCTGTTTCAAAATGAAAAAATAAAATAGGGATGGGGGTACAGCCTGGAGGTAGAATGCCCCTGGGTTTAATCCCTAGTAGTGAAAAAAAAATAGACAGCGATTACTCACTTAAGTGCTAATAGTGATAGAACCCAGAAAATTAGAGCCTTCTGTTCAAAGAGGTGGGAATGATTTTAGATCACCCTATAGTATGACACTTTACATATGGGGAAAGACTCTAAAGAAAAGAGTGGCCTAGAAAGATAGCCTTCATAAACTTTTAAATTAAGTAGTGCCGATAATTAAAAATAATAGTAATATCTGACACCCATGGCAGTGCATAAATAGGTGAATGTATCAAAATTTCAGGCATGAGGTTTGGGAATTTTAGTTTTATTGGGTTGTTTGCAACTAAGATTAATTATTTGGGTACCACCACATCCACCATTTATAGATATGGTGTGTTTTGAAGTCTAGAAGGTCAGATTCATGGGAATTAATGGTGTAAACTTGATTCTAATTTAGCTTTTGAAATATCAACCTCTGCTCTGATCAGCCAGGCAACTCTATAATCCTGGACCAGTTCCAGTTCCACTGATTACAAGGAGAGGGAACTCTGTGTGGTCTTAGTGTTTATTAAACCCTGTCTCTTCCTTTCCTCCTGCCCCTTTTGCTACTTTAATAAGATGATGTTGTAAAAGATACGTTATATAGGCTCATCCAAGTTAGATGAAAAGATTTGTCTGACAACTGAAAAGCGTGGATGAGAAAATTCTAGCTTTCGTAGGTTCTGAATTAACAAGCTGAACCAATTAATAGATGTCTTCCTCCAGAGAAACACGTGCTTTTGATTAAACCCTTATGCACAGGGAACAGAAAGCCGTGGATCAAGAGGGTGTGTGCACATGCTTGTCTAGGGTGAGAATTTTTCCTTTAAATTTTGCAGAACTTAAAGGTTGGTTTACTCCTTGGCAGTTTATTCCACTGGACTGTAGTAACTTGCTGGAGGGTGACTTTCAGGTCTCATCCTGGTGTTCCCAGGACCTTCCAGGTTTTAGCACTGCAAGGCCTGGCACTACACAAATTTGACTGGTTGGTGGCCGTTGGGAACAGTTCAGTCATATGTATGAAAATGTCTTGGACCTGAAAATTTTGCATTGGTAAGTGTTGAAAAAGACTTTTAGTTGAATTAACTTCAGGACAGGAAAAAATGTGTGTGTTAAAATGATAGTCTCAAATTGGGACTTGATATCAGTAGGATTTGTAGAGGTAGTGTTAGACTTGTACATGTAGGATTTTAAAAAATTCTGTTTAATTAAGAGCCTGCAGTACAAAGCACTGTGCTGAATCTGCAAGCCGAATTAAGATAGAAAAGGATACTGTTCTTCCTTTGAACATTATGTTATTTAGCACATGGTCTGTTGACTGGAAATATAGCAACATGTGATATTATGTCTGTGAGCAAATGAAACTGGCTGCAAAGAAAATGGAAACATTAGATTAAACAAGTCTCTGTGAAAGTCATTAGGACAATGAAACTGTCTAGTGAGGATTAAATGATAATAGATCAAGGCCACAATGGCCACCTGGAGTTCTTTGTGTGAAGCAGAAAAGGCTCCTAGGAGTGAGATTTTTGAGGGGAGAGAGCTCTTCACTCTTAGGGGTGAGTTAGGAAGGGGCCTCCTTCCTCCAGCAGGTCCTGGTGTGCAGGTTGTTGAGCAGAGCCTGCACTGCTTTTCAGCCCTCACAGGCCAGCTCAGCGGCCGATCCTCAGACTGCTGTCTTGTGTACACAAAATCCACACAACACATTAGAATACTTGACTTCAGGATCCACGTTGAATGAATTAAAGGAATACTGTGGACAAGAATGTTGACTGCCAACTTAAATCTTTATCTTCTGGGGAGATATTTTGTTCCTTTCTCTTCTCCTTCCAGGAAGGAGGACCTGTCAGACCTTGAGAAATATTCTATCCACTTCTGTTCTGATGCTAGCTGAATTCCTTGACTCACTCATTCCGTGTGTGTGTGTGTGTGTGTCTGTGTGTGCATGATCATGAGGGAGAGGCCATAGGGCTGGAGTGTGTGCAGCTGGGTTATGCTCACTTTTCTACCCAGGGCCACTTCTGATGCCTTTATGTACTGGACACTGTGTTGAGCCCCTTCCATAGATCATCTCATTGAAATCCTTTCAACAACCGTGTAAAGTGCAAATCAATTATGACCATTTTACAGCAGAGGCTCCAGAGACCCGGGAGTGGGGGGGGGGGTGAAAGAGCTTGCCTCATCTCCCACTTTGCAACTAAATGAGCTGGGATTCAAATCCAGATCTGTGGGTCTCCAAGCTTGTTTCACCACACCCAGTTATCCTTGTAATATCAAGAGTGCCATCATGATGTATAATTACAATGCACCAAAAAAAAAAAAAGAGTGCCTCTTTTGAGCACATAGCATGGGAGACCCTTAGCAATCCCTTTGACAGCCAAGACATCAGACATAGAACTTAGCAAATTTCAGTATTATAAGATTGTATTCTTGGAAAATATAAGTAAAATATAAAGAAATATAAGCTGGGCGTGGTGGAACATGCTTGTAATCCCAATACTTGGGAGGCTGAGACAGGAGGATCTGGGTTCGCCGCCAACCTCAGGGACTTCATGAGGCCCTCCGCAACTTAGTGAGACCCTGTTTCTAAATAAAGAATTAAAAAATAGGGCTGGGGTGTAGCTTGGAGGTAGAATGCCCCTGGGTTCCATCCCCAGTACCACACACACAAAAAAGAAATATAATTAAATATGTAAATAGGAATGACATGTCTGCAACTGGGATTTCTGGTTCCTTGGACAACTTTCCTACTTCGGTTTTTATATTATGTTTTAAAATGAGACTCTTAAGTCTAGCAGGACATCAGAATAAAGTTTTAAAAATTATTTAAGCAAAAGAAGCATTCCTTTAAAAAATTCATGCAGACTTAATTATTATGAATTTCCAACTTCCATAACACTGATAGACATCTTATATAAACAATAAAGCCCCAACAATATGAATAATAATTGAATGCTGTATGTTCTCCATGCTAAGAACCACAGTGATTTTTATTTCTACTCTGAAATCTTAATTATAGATTTCTCCTCAGGAGCTTTCAATGGAAGAATTGGAATTCAAAAATAAAACTGAATTGACTGGAGTTGAAACCTCATAATATTCACTTTTTTTTTAAGCATAACCTATTTGTCTTCATTGTAAAGAAATGAGTTCTGAGTGAAATGAAACTTGAATCCCTTAAAAGTAGGATTCTTGTAAGAAAGTGGATTTCACAGGTGTTTGTCAAGGTTGAACGAGGAGTGACTTGGCCCCCTGCTTCCCAGCCCCTGCAGCTCTGACTAGTCAATGCTCCTGTCCAAATCCAGAGGCATTAGCAGTGGAGGCCTTGGAAATCAGCTGTTCTCTGGATGAGTTTGCTTAGACCAAGAGAAGATGTCTTTTCTCCCACATTAATTAGTTCCCAGTGAGGGTGCTGGATTACTGGGCCTGCTGTACTGCAGGCCTCTGGGCCCAGTACACGGAGGTCATCTATTTGTGGAGGAGCCGAGGTCTGCCACAGGCCCAGGCTGCCAGATGTCCCTCTTGGCCCCAGGATGAACTCAGTGCACGAAGCAGGAGTGTGTTTGCTGCATTTGCTGTCTGGCACTGTGAGATTTGCTTCAGAGTCTGTGGGTGAGGATGAGTGGAGCCCAGGAGGGCTGGGAAGAGCCCTAATTGAAAGCTGTGTTGGAGAAGGTCCTGAAACTAAGCTGCGTGGATCTGTACACAGACTCCAGTGCATTCTATACAGATGCGGGTGGGGTTGACCAGTAACCCAAGGTGACCTTACATCAACTGTGGCAGCCTGGTTAGGGTTCTGGGGACTGACCATGAGGCTTGGAACTCCTCAGTAGCGGGATGGCATTGAGAATGTAGAGGCAGTGGAAGTGTTTTCTGCTGCAGCTACTTAATGGCCCTAGTGACAGAGTGGCACCAGGTAAAGCTGGGCAGGATGGGGGACAGGGAGCTGCCAGGGTGAGCTTGCTCTGCCCCCGGGTGGCTGAGCAAAAGGGAGATGGACTCATCAGCCCTTCAGTGGTACTACATTGCCATGCAAGCCTTCAGGGTTTGAGCCTCTGTTTTAATATATTTGTATTCAAAATGTGGACGTTGACTGTGAGGCACTCTCAGGAGTGCACCAAGCACAAGAGGGCATGGGCTGCCTCTGCCCTGTGGCAGGAACCCTGGCCACCCGGGACACTCGCGCTCCTCCTCGGGAGGCTGCCCTGTGCTGCCCTCCTGGGCCCTCCTGCCTTCCTGACTCCCCCATCTTCTCTTCTCTCCAGGCTGTGGCTCATCTTCCTTTTCCAGCTCACTCTGATTTCTTCCTTCTCGAAACCCTTTAGTGCTTCCACAGAGCAGAGAGTCTAAAGAGGCCTGTGGGTGAGCGTTAACAGTGGGCTCAGGAGGTGGGAGGGGTGCGGAGGTTCAAATCCAGTTCTGCTCATTACTGGCTTTTAAAAAAATTTTTTTTTGGTACTTGGAATTAAACTCCGGGTTATTTTACCTTCAAACTACACCTCCAGCCCTTTTTACTTAAAAAAAAAAAATTGTTTTGAAACAAGGTCTTGCTAAAGTGCTAATGCTAGCCTTGAACCTACAATCCTCCTGTCTCAGCCTCCTAAGTACTGGGATTTCAGGCGTGCACCACCAAGCCCAGCTAATGGTTAATGATCCCACACATCTGGGCATAGCAATGGCACCTGCTTCACAGTTCTGTTGTTATATATGCATTTAAAGTGTTGACATTGAGTTGGAAGAGTTTCTCACCCATTGTGTGCACCCAGTCAATGGTGGCTGTTACATGCATGCACTTATTCATTTCATATATTGCTTCTAGGATCTCAGTCTGTTCCACATAACTTTCTTGTCAAATTTAATATGATCTGATTAGTTTATCCCTCTTCATACTGAGACACTCAAGTTTGGTTCCAGAACCACTGTGCCCAAGGTCTCAATCTGTAACACAGTGATGGTGTTCTCTGTTTTGCCAACCTAAAGACATCTCAAGAACCTAAATATTAGAACATCAAAAGCTTTTTGACATGTAAATGCTATATAAATGCATGATCCATATCACCTTGCAAAAGGATTTTATATATCCCCAATTAATGACCAATTAACAAGAGATTAAAGGACTGCTCAGCCCATTCATTTGTATGAGAATCTTTATTTTAAACCTCTACAAACTGGTGGAATATATTAAAGATGAAATTTTAATTAATTAGAAGTGACTGTGGTTCAAATGAAGTGACCCCTCCAAAATTCATGTTGAAATGAATTCTCCTGTTAGTGGTAGTAGGAGGTGTGGAGGCTTGGGGAGAATTGATTCATGAGGGGAGAGCCTTCAGGACTTGTTGATGCCTTTGAAAAATAGGCTTTAGAGAACCAGGTGAGGGAGACACTTACCTGTAATTCCAGTGGCTCTGGGAGATGAGACAGTAGGATCCCAAGCTTAACGTTAGCTTTGAAAACTTAGCAAGAACCTGTCTCAAAACAAAAATTAGAAAGGGTTGGGGATATAGCTCAGGGGTAGAGTGCCCTTGCATTCAATCTCCAGTCTCTAAAAATAATTTAAAAAAAAGACTTTAGGGAGTACCTCTCTTTTCTATTCTCTTGCTGTGAAGATATAGCAAGAAGGTCCTCTCTAGACACCAAATGTAAGTGTCTTGATCTTGGACTCTCAGTCTCCAGAGCTGTAAAAAATGAATTCCAGTTCTTTATAAATTACCCAGTCTATGGTGTTCTTTACAAATAGACAGAGGCCGAAGTTATCGTGTTGTTACCATGCAGAAAGGCCATTTAATGATGTAGATACTCCTCAACTGACAATGGGGTTGTGTCCTGATAAACCCATCAGAAACTGAACATGTTGGAGCAGACTGCATTAAGTACACCTAAGCTGCAGAGCATCATAGATTAGATTAGCCGCACGGTACACTGGAGGTTATTGGTTGTTTCTTCTGCTGATTGTTTGGCTGCCTAGGACTGGGGGTTGCTGTTGCTGCATGCAACACATATTGCTAGCCTGGGGAAAGCTCAAAATTCAAAGTAAGGCTTCTATTGAGAGTATTGCTTGTGTACCCTTATAAAGCCAAATTATCATAAATTGAACCATCGTAAGCTGAGAATCATCAGTATTATATGCTTAAAGTGTGCTAAAGCCAGGCATTGTGGCCCATGCCTGCAATTCCAGTACTTGGGAGGCTGAGACAGGAGGATCACAGGTTTGAGGTTAGCTTTGGCAACTTAGCAAGACTCTCAGGAATTTAGCGAGACCCTTTTTCAAAATAAAAAATAAAATTGTGCTAGGGTGTGGCTCAGAGGTGCAACGCCCCTGGGTTCAATCCTGAGATGCGTGTGCGCGCGCACACACACACACACACACACACACACACACACACACGAAAGTGTGCTGAATAAACTAGCTCCATTTTGTTTTTATGTTGTTATCGTAATAAGGGCTTAGACTGTTCACTTGGGCCTACAAATGCCCAATGGGAAAATAGAAACAGGATAAAAACTTGGCATCTATGCCTTGATTTTGCACCTGCCTCCTTTGCTCTGAGTTTCCTTGGCTTCTAGAAACAAGAGGTCAGATGGATAAAAACAACTTTTCTATTGCTGACAAGGGCCCTCCTGACAATCCTGAGCTGATGGTGGACCAGACCACAGGTGACCAAAAGCACTTGCTTTGGCAACTGTGCAGACCCCAACCTGTGACCTAATTCTTCTTCTATAAAACCTCTCAGTCATTATCAGCCCCTCAAAGACATGACAGGAAACACTGGTCCCTATGTCTTCCCAATATGGCTATATTGATTAAAGTTCCTTTTGTGCTTTTCAGCATTATTCTATTTCATTCTTGGGGCCAAACCTGATTTGTCAGGACCCCCAGAGTCAGGCTTCTGGTCTAGGATTCTGGTATCATATAGAATAGCAGAGGATTTGGATTTGGATTTCGATTTGGATCTCCCCACTGCCTCTTGCCAGCTGTTGTAACCAAATTCTTCCTTTTCTGCCCTAAACAACACATATTTCTCTTCTTACTGGGTTCTTGTCTGTGAATGTAAAAGTTGACAGACTCTAGAAGAGTTATAGGTGTTTAAAGATGTATTTGAATCCAAGATAAGTTAGAAGACACTCCCCTCCCTCACCCACACACACAAAGGGAGAGGTCTCCCCAAAAGAGTAACCATTGAAGTTCTTGAGCTTTTATCCTTTCTTGTGGTTCCTGATCTGCACTTTTGTGATTGGTTAGAATTGGGTCTTGGGGACTCAATGTCTGTTGCCCAGGTTCAGTTCTTCATTTGAATCTTTATCTTAAAGGTTAGTGAGCTCTTCTAATCTGGTGCCATGTCACTTACCTACTTCCCCATCCTTTTCCCTTGATCACTCTTGAGACTGAAGCTTCCTTGCCTGGTCACTGTTACTCCTGTATCTTATTAACTTTCTCTACTTGTGTTCTTTATATAGATGGTTTCTTTTAACTCTTCCTATTCCTAGGTTGTCTGTTCTAAACTGCTCAGTGTTCTTAGCGCCTCATTATGAAATCCTGATTAAGTATCTCCTTCTGTTTCCTTCTTAAGTTGGGGGAAAGTATAGATTTACAGGGCAAGTATGGCTTAGCCTAGAGACAGACTGGCACATGTGAATTGAATTAACTACCGCCTATTACTAAAGAATTGAAACTTCCCTGAAATGCTTAATTAGATAACGTTGATATTACCCAAACTGAATTTTTGCTATTACTTGTAGAAAGAATTAAAAATGAGCATCTTTGTCTAAATTAATTGTGGAGGGAATATAAATTGGATCCTCTGACTAAATTTATTGTAGAGGGAATATAAATTGGATCCTTTGATTCAACTAATGAAGCCTAACCTAATTCACTTTTGACATTGAATGACCATGACCTTTTACAAGTCAGTTGACATTTCCTGACTTCATTTTTTTCCTTCTCTCACCTATAACACTACCTGAGTTGTTCTGATCCCTTCTGATACTAACTTTGACTTTCAGAATAGTTAAAAGAATGAAATTACATTTTCCTATCCATTCTCAGTCTGTATTTCCATGCATCATGTATAATAATCAAAGTAAATGTTACTTTGTAAGCAATATAATTAGTTAAGAGCTTAAAATTACTAGGAGAAAAATTTACCAGAAAAAAAAATATATATGGAACGACCCTGGTCTTCAGAGTAGATAGAATTGAGAAATACATTTGTCTTCTTAGAGTAGTTAGCTCCTTCCCTTGAGAATCTTCATTTGAATATCAAAGGCAACATCAAAGGTTGGTGACTCCTCTATAGAAAGTCTTTGCTCATTAAGGTTTAGATCAGGCACTTCCTAAGGTTCAAGGAGAGTGCATTAAAGAGGGAAACTATAGACACAGACACGTAAGTTTCTTTTGTTATTTTTGATAAATTTTATAATCTTTCCTAATGTGAGCTATGTCTTTGTTATATTTTGGTCCACTGGGAAATCTTTTTTCATGTGTTTCAAAGAAAAGCATTATTTTTAAAAATTCCTATTCAAAAAGTTCTGAATTCAAATTATTTTGAGTATGTGATTTTTTTTTTTTTTTTGTGGTACTGGGGATTGAACTCAGGGGCATTCTACTCCCGAGCTATACCCCCAGCCCTATTTTTTTATTCTTTATTTTGAAACAGGGTCTCACTAAGTTGTGGAGTGCCTCACTAGGTAGCTGAGGCTGGCTGTGAACCCAGATCCTCCAGTCTCAGCCTCCCAAATGCTGGGATTACAAGCGTGCGCCACCACGCCCGGCTGTGATTTTTTTATGAATATCACACCTGAAAGGAGCAAAGAAAATTGAATTAGTTATGATTGGCATTCCAGAAGAAATTTTATATATAGCTATTTATAATTTATTGGTTTAAGGCTGAACAGTGACAACTCGTTGTATGAGATTTTGCCACCTGGAGCTGACATTCAGGCCAAATATGTCAGGTGTATAGGTCCTGAAAAGAGCTGGAAAGTCTAATATAATATTCATTTAAGCCGTCAAGATTTAAGAAAAGAGAAGTGGTACTGTCAACGGGGACAAGGGTTCTGAGGAGGTCTCCAAAGGGTGACTCAGGCCATGAGGATCTTTGATGTCCTCACAG
Organism: Graphiurus murinus; assembly: GCA_004027655.1. NCBI lineage: Eukaryota > Metazoa > Chordata > Mammalia > Rodentia > Gliridae > Graphiurus > Graphiurus murinus. The sequence goes on from PVLC010014368.1 coordinate 38,577, forward strand.
AAAGGGATTTCAGGACAGGTTATAGCAAGAAAAGATTGGTTTTGTTGAGAAAAGAAAAGAAGTACACACTCTGAGAGACAGAGTGGAGTGTAAGCATTGAAGGGAAATGGACTAGGCATACTTATACGTGTAAAATCTGTAGTATAGAGCCGTGTGTGCTGGCACATGCCTGTAATCCCAGTACATGGGAGGCTGAGACAGGAGGATCACAGGTTCAAGAACAGCCTCAGCAAGTAGTGAGATTTTCATCAACCTAGTGAGACCTTGTTTCAAAATAAAATTAAAAAATAGGTTTGGGGGTATAGTTTGAGGGTAGAATGCCCCTGGGTTCAATCTCTAGTAACACACCCACACACAAAAAAAGAAAATCTGTGGACTAGGACTATGGCTTAAGAGGATATTTTTAGTTCTCTCTCATGTTGGGCAATGGCTATATTAATTATTACCTACTAGGGCTTGTTTTCTTCATTGTTTTTGATGAGAAATATCTAATAGTTCCCCCAATCATGGGGTTTTATTGTTTAGTGGACTTAAAAACAATACTACATTGATGTAATGCAGAGGATTCAATCGAAGGTATAACATGTGGTTTGTAGGTCAGATGACCTACAAATAAGATCTAATAATTGATTTAATTGTCTTATTTACTCTTATTTACAATCAGAGTATGTGAAAATGAACTTTGAATCTGGACTCTTAATCATGGCTACTCTTATTTTGTCCCTTTCTCCTTTCTACCTATCCTTGTCTTCTATCCCGCCTCAGTGCTAGCCAAGTGGCTTTTCTCCTCCAACTTGCTGTCCACTTCTCAAATGCCCCTGCCTGCAGGGGTATCGGGCGCCCCAGGCTGAACCTTCAGCCATGAGGCCCCAATAAAAGACGCCGGCTAAAAGCTGCTGGTTCGAACCTCTTTTATTATCTCTCTCTCTTTTCTGGGATCAAAGGTTTTACACACACGATAACAAACACAGTGCTGAGGTCGTCTTTCCAAATAGTGCTTTTCCTACAGACTTCCAATAACCC
>PVLC010014369.1:0-39508 GCA_004027655.1 Graphiurus murinus
AACAGGGGTGGATCTCATGAAAAGAGAAGGGAGACCAGAAGAGTAGAGGCAGGGGACCAGGAGGAGGGAGCAGAGGAAGCAAGGAGGAGTTACTGGACAATGACATTGACCAAATCATGTTATGCATATGTGACAATGTATAACAATGAGTCCTGCTATGAGTCCTGCTATCTCGTACAATTATAATGCACCGATAAAAATGCTTTAAAGTAAAAGAAAGCTAAAAAAATGGTGGAGTTCTTTTTGATATGACACTTTTGCTGACAGTGTGCTTTACATCAGTCTGTCACCATAGCAACGGTACCTTCCCCGTGGTGGAGTTGGTGACCAGGTCTCCAGGGATGATTCTATCTTGTCTCTGAATCTTGTCACCCGATAGCACAGGAGCCAGCTCTTCTGGCCTAATCCTCAAATGGCCATGGCTCCTTAGCAGGCTTTATTTCAGCTTGGAGGCTTATGAGGTTGGAAGATAATGGGTAAATATTTTTGGACCAACTCCTCATAAAAGACCTGGGAGGCCTGGGAGAGGGTTTCCCCTAGTCTAAACTGTTCCTGGTTAGACAACAGTCAGTCTTCAGGACAGTGCCAGGCCATCATGAAAGGACTATTTACTGTCTACTTATCTAGGCCTCAACACAGTGTTTAAAATCAGGATAGAGTGTTTCCTGAAAAAAATATGTACTAAGAGGAAATTTTTTTCAGCGTTACCAGTCCATTTTAAGGCCCTCAAATGATTTGTCTACCCTAATGCCTCTTGCTTTACTACAAAGCCTGGCCTCTCTGGAATCCCAACTGGCCTTGAGATTGGGCACTAATTAATTTTGGAGGGAAGGGCGTCAGCATGCATTCATTTGGAGGTGAGAGAAAGATTTAGTTCCTTTTTGTTTTCCAGTGCTTGGGATTGAACCCAGTACCTCACACATGCTGGTCAAGTGTTCTACAACTGAGCTACATACATCCCCAGCCTGAGATTTCGTTCTTTTTTAAGGGAAAGAGCAGAGGTGAAAATAGATGATCTAAAATAGATGTAAAAATGTATCCTCCCTCAACAGGCCCTTGTTCCCACAGCTGAACTGCTGAGTCTGCAGGCACTCTGCTTCCTATGAAAACGACCTCTTAATCTTGGCTCTAATTCCCTTTTGGTCATAATTACCTGTTATTAGAATTATACTATTACCACAATACAAAACTCTAGAGGATAAGAGAAAATATAAACATCACCACTAATGCTGTCACCAACCAATGCCAACATTGTAGAGAGTTTTCCCCCCTTCAAGTCTCTGTCATCTATAACAGCTTCATTCATCCATTGGACAAGTATTTACTGAGCAACTGCCACATGTTGGCCGCTGTACTCTTTCCATTGTGGCAGTCACTGCAGTAAACACAACCTTCTCCCTCCTTTTTACCGAATAGTATAAACCTCATGTGTTTCTAACATTAGAAAAAGGCAACAGATAAACAGTCAGACTCCATCCTGAGGCCCGAGGTGATATCCCAGAAGCCTCTTGGGCTAGTCTCCCAAGCACAGGGTCTGACGCCTGGCTGTTTCTTATTCATGTGTACCCTGTAGAGTGGGCTACTTTAGCTGCTTGAGGAAGAGGGCTGGCTGCTCATGTCTGGGCAGGTCGTGTCCCCGCCACAAGTCCACCCTTCACAGAGAAAGAGAACTGTACTCCTCTGGTAGGATCAGGCCTTTCCTTCCACGTGACCCATACTTTCTCTACCTCCATGGACCTGAGGCTTGGGCGACCTGGAGGCCTTAGACATTCTGTCCCAGGAAAGAGCACAAAACTTCTGCTCATTAAGCCCTTGAAAGACACAAAATGGCAGTCTCCAGCTCCCTGGTACAGTCATCCTAGAGCTTCACTGGCCCCCTGCACCTCCACTCAAAGCCACCAATTTTCTTGGGGATCTAACAATCAGCCTGGGTGCCAGGTGTCTCTACCTGCCTCCCAGCAACACTACAGCATCCTCTCCCACCCCTACAGCGCCCTCTCCCTGGGGCCTAAGCTGCCCTCCTCACAGATTCACAGCTTGCCACACCCAACCATGGGAAGGTGCTGGAGCTGCCAGCAGGTGGAGAAACGTGGGCTGGCCCACTCCCAGAGAACCCCTCACAGCTCAGTGGAGCTTCCTGAAGATGGGGGCCCTGAGGAAAGGAGGTGCACTTCATTCTTCACCACGATTCCACCAAGGGCCTTGTTCTAGAAATAAAGCCACACATGTGAACCCAATAAAATATTCATGGTAACAATACTAACAGGCTGGTGGTGTGGCTCAATAGTAGAGCACCTACCTAGCATGCACATGGACCTGAGTTTGAGCCCCAGCACTATGAGAAAATAATAGTAACACTAACAGAATTTTTTTGTTTTTGCAATATTGGGGATGGAACCCAGGGGCATTCTACCTCTGAGCTACACCCCCTGCCCTAATTTTTATTGTTTATTTTGAAACACAGTCTCACTAAGTTTCAGAGGGCCTCACTAAGTAGCTGAGGCTTGCTGTGAACCCAGATCCTCCAGTCTCAGCCTCCCAAGTACTGGGATTATATGCGTGCACCACCACGCCTGGCCCTAATAGAATTTCTTGATGATGACAATGAGCCAGAAACTATTCTAGATCATCTTAATACTTAGAATAAATTTAGTATTATCTCCACTTTATAGGCAAGGAAATCTAGGCTCAGAGAGGTTTCCTGTCTTCCCAAGGTCACATGGCTACTAATTGGAAGAGGTGGAATTTGGACCCAGAAGCCTCACTCTATAGCAGGGTCCCTTAACCACCTTCTTACACCACTTCCCAGGCCATTTAGTCAGTGCCTATTATATTCCAGGCCTTACTCACTCAAACCCTTTATGTGGATTCCCATAATCCCTAAACAACCCTGCAGGGAGGAAGTAGCTCCTGGTAGTAAGTTACCTTCTGGAGACAAAGGGGCCTTCCCTGAAATCTTTTAAATTCAATTAAAGCAGCCACTTCTGGTTTTGCACTGTTTGCCTGCTGAATTGCAAAGAACATTTTAGGGTAGATCTACCTGTGTTAGAATCTCAGCTCTCTCGTACAGCAGCTTTCTGATCTCAAGTCTCAGTTTCTTCATAAAAATACAGGTAAATAAGACTTTCCTCATAGGGTTGTTGGCAAATGAGGTTAATTGAGATAATGCAGGTGAAACACAATCCTTGGTATCAGTGTCCAGTAGATGGCAAAAGTTGGTAGCAATAAACAGTAAGTATAAGAATCATGGCAAGCCGAGCTTGGTGGCGCACGCTTGTAATCCCAGTACTTGGGAGGCTGAGACCAGAGGATCTGGGTTTGTGGCCAGCCTCAGCTAACTAGTGAGGCCCTCCGCAACTTAGTGAGACCCTGTTTCAAAATAAAGAATAAAAAATAGGACTGGGGGTATAGCTTGGAGGTAGAATACCCCTGGGTTCAATTCCCAGTACCGCAAAAAACAAACAAACAAACAACAACAAAAAAAAAAACCCATGGCAGACACTCAAGGTTTCATAGCTCCAAATCCAAATGCCAGCATCTTTTTTTACTTTACCACATACATGGGACTGTGACAAAGGTCCCAGGCATATAATCAGGATTCCTACTTTTTAAAAAAAATTCTTGTTATAGGGCGTACCTGCGGTGCTGAGAAAGGGGAGGCCCTTCCTGACTTTTCATATTGGATGAACTTCATAAAGGATTAGCCCCCTAGTCACAGTTTTGCTGCATGAATTCAATAAATTAGACTCACGATGTGTTAGAAGTGGATTTAGTGACGCTGAATCCAGCACCCCTCATTCTACAAGGGAAATGGGGTGTTAGGGTTTTGGTCCTTGCCAACTTGTTACTTGAAGCACTTTGAGTCATCATGACCATGCACAAAATGAGGCTAATAATATGTCTATTCAATTTACTTGAAAAATGAGCTTCCTGTGTTAAAGGAAAAGAATATTCCATGATATTTATTAAAGCAGACTAAGAAAGACTTCGTTCAGGCTATTGTGATGGACATAGGGAGCACTGAGGGAATTTCTCAGGGGGAAAGAGGCTGGGCTCAACTCTAAATACTGCAAGGGCCAGGTGAAACGTCACGGCCAAGGAGCAGGTGGGAGCTGGTAGAGAGAAATTACTAAAAGGAGCCAGGTGTGGTGGTGCACACCTGTGACCCCAGTACTTGGGAGCTGAGACACAGGTTTAAGGTCAGCCTCAGCAACTTAGTACGGTCCTGTTTCAAAATAAAAAAATATAAAGGGCTAGGGGTGTAGCTTGGAGGTAGAATGCCCATGGTTCAATCCCTGGTATCATGAAAAAGGAATGACTAAGAGGTAACATCAGGAATACAGATTCTGGCCAAGTAGAACTAATAAGAGTCTTACCTGGGGAGTGGTAAAAGATAAGGACCCTGATCAGACATTGAGGGTGGAGGTTCACATAAAACTGGATTAACAAAGAAGTGCACAAATGGGTCTGTCAAAAGTTTGATCAAGCAAAGAATCATCACTTAACACTATTCGGTCTCTTCCTCAACTTCTACAAAACAGGTCTTCCCCCCTCCTCCCTTGTGGAGGTACTGTCAGGAGGAAAGAAAATGGGTTGAACCAGCACACAAATCCCAGGGATGTGTGCATTAAAAAGGAAGTGTTAAGCCAGCCTGGTCAGTACTTGCAAGGCTAAGGCAGGAGGATAACAGGTTCAAGGTCAGTCTTGGCAGCTTAGTGAGACCTTGTTTCGAAATTTTAAAAAAATTAATAAAAAAGGGCTGGAGTGCAGCCTGGAGGTAGATTGTCCCTAGGTTCAGTCTCCAGTAGAGAAGAATAAGGAGGGGAGGAAGAGGAAGAGGAAGGGAGGGAGGGAGGGAGGGAGGAAGGGAGGGAGGGAGGGAGGGAGGAAGGAAGGATGGAAGGAAGGAAGGAAGGAAGGAAGGAAGGAAGGAAGGAAGGAAGGAAGGAAGGGAGTGTAGAATTTGCAAAAGGTTGGGCATGGTAGGAGTATTTTGAATCAACTATATGATGGTGGTGGCAATGGCAAAAACATCTTTTTTTCTCATTCCATCTGACCCTCCTTAGACAATTGGCCTCAAGTAGCTCAAGGTTGTAGTAAGGAGCCAGGAAATAAGGAGCCTGGGACCAGGTAGTCTGCCTCTGAAATTTAGCCTCAACATCTACTGGCTCCTTCACTCTCAGCCAATCAATTTCTCTGAGCCTCAATTTCCTTAACTGTAAGAAAGGGAAAAATAATACTGCTAGTGCAGTTGTGATGATCAAGTAAAATAAGCATTTTGAAAACCCTGGATAGCTATAGAGATGCAAGATGTTGTAGATGTTAATAATTAAAATCGGAGTTGTCACTGTTAACCATAATACTAACAGTAACCTCAATTTATGTCTAACTTCTGTCAAAAAGCACTTTCTGGAATGGCATCCAGCTTTGTCTGTGGTCCTATAGTGGACTGGTAAATACTTGTATATGGGTGACAAGTGACATCTCCAGATGTGTGTAAGTCAAGAGTCACACCAGTCAGCAGCTCAATGCCTGATTCCTTCTCTCTGAAAAACAGGAAAAAGGGTATTAGCAAATGGCACACGCTTGTCATGTTTGAAGAGTGCCAAGAAAGTCAGCAGGGTTACAGCAGATGAGTCAGGGAAAAGGTGTAGAAAATGGGATTCGAGAGACAGAGGAGCCAAGGGCTGGTGGGGTCATTAGGAGGGAGGGAAGCTGCTGGAGGGTGCTGCACAGCCAGTCAGATGATTTGACTCCAGTTTTAACTGGGTCATTTGGGAGGAGCATGAAAGCAGGGAGACTAAACAGGGGACTGTTGTAATAACCCTAAGAAGAGATGCGCATGGCGGCTTGGACCAAGGCAGGAGGGGGTAGTTGGTAAGAAGGGACTGGGCTCCAGACACAGGGAGGGGTATGTAGGAGAGAATAGCGTCGAGATTCATCCAAGATTATGACCTGAGCAACTGGAAAGAAGGCAGTGGAGTGGGTCTTGGGAAGAACAGGAACTCTGCTCACAGATTTGTTTTGCTTTTAAAATATTTAATAAAATTATACTTTTGAGTGTTATTAATTTCCCATATGTGATTTTTTAAAAGGCATGCATAGACATAATCCACACTGTACTTTTCGAAGCAATATCTCACCCGTTAGCTCAGGGGATCACTTAAAGAAACTTGAGGTTGTGGCTACTGCCATAAACACACGGTGGGGAATGCTTTGGTGGTCTGATTAGAAATTGTATTGAAGGGACCTGAAGGGACCCTGTGTTCCAAATCATAATAGGCAAGAAACAAGTGTCTTCATTGGTGTTGAGAAATTTGCCATAATTGCAGACAGACCAGAAAATAGAGCTAGAGTCACAGCTCTGCATGGGGAACAAGGGAAGGCCTATTGCTTTTATAATGAAACCTAAGATTTGTTACTTTAGCATTATCAAGTAACTCCACATTCACAGTTACCTTATCAGTAATGATAAATACAATTATAGTAATCATTACTTATTATAGTCAATTGCTTATTTTCTACCAGCCAGTCTTCTAAGCATTTCACATGAATTAATTTAGTTTATCTTTTTAAGAAGTACAGATGAAAGGAGGTATTACTGTCCCCATTTTACATATGGGAGAAACTGAGGCATAGAAAGGTCAGGAAATTTGTCCACGATCACCTGTGTCCAGAGCCTAACCTTTCCAGCTCTGTGAGGGAAGAGGGAAGGAACATGATTGTGGTTACCATTTTACAGATAGAGCTTGGAATGGTTCAATAAGTTCCCTAAATCCTCCTTACCAAGCCCAGATTTGAAGCCAGATCTGTTGAACTACAAGGGGTGTGCCCTTTCAGCTCTTCAATTCAGCCCTGTTAGGTTAGTGGCACACTCAAGATCTAAAACCAAGTCCCCTAACACCTAACTCGAGCCCAACCACACAAGCCTATGGCTTCCTAGAAAGACTTATTGCTATGAATACCCATGTGGGCAATTGGACCATGGAGGTCAGCCCTGAAGCCAAAAACCATCTGCCTGGTGAACAGAGGGTCCTCTCACACTGGCAGTCAGGAGAGGTCCAGCACTGACCTTCCCCCCTTGGAAACAAGAGAACAAACATAGTTGATTCTGGGAGATTGGGCAACCTCAGCTCTGGCCTGTGGCTATAACTGTAGTCACCTCAGCGCTCAGCCCCACGGAGGCCATGGTGTAATAACTCATCCGGGTTCAGCAAACTCATTTGCCCAGCATGGGTTTATTAGGCATTCCTCTGTGTGTACAAATGGGGAGGACCACACAGTCCCAGCCCTTAGTGACTTCAGTAGTAGCCGGAGAAACTTCTATCCCCTCCCATCTCTACCACCCCTATACACACATATCTAAATAGTAGCAAGAAATACAGCCATGGGACCCTGCAGAAGCTGGTAGGAAGAAGGCTGACAAATGTTTCCTTCATCATGCATACTCAACTGATAATAACTCAATATATATCGAGTTTCTCTTGTTAGTCAGACACTGTGCTAGGCATGTCTGAAGTAAATTGCATTTAATCCTCCTAACACTGCTGTATGGCAGGTCTTATTATCTTTATTTTACAGATAAGGAAACTGAGGCACATGAGGGAAAATGATTTGCTCGAGATCATCCTGTGAGACAGTGTTTATAATTCTAGAACCCAGATCTTCAGACTTAGAGTGCAGTTTTTTTATTTTTAATTTGTGTGTGTGTATGTGTGTGTGTGTGTGTGTCTGTGTGTGTGTGTGTGTGTGTATTTGTGTCTGCGCATACGTGCACAGTACTGGGAACTGAACCCAAGGGTGTTTTACCTCTGAGCTATACCCCCAGTCCTAAGTTGCAGAGGGCCTTGCTAAATTGTTGAGGCTGTGACCCTCCTGTCTCAGCCTCCCAAGTACTAGGATTACAGGCATGTGTACTTCAGTGTTTTTAAATCAATCACATTACCCTAGAAAGGAAAACATAACATCCTTGATTAAAATACTTAAGCTAAGCAAAGACACAAAAAGGGAGGAGCAGGGAAGTCAGTAGTGGTGTAGCAAAAGCCTTTTCCCTACCAATGGACGACAGATGACTCAAAGATGGCTAGCCATCCAACAGCGGTCCCTGTTTCCCGTGGAGTGGACTGACTGCCGCTTAGCAGGAAGTCACTCAGTGGGAAACCGGCCACACTGGAGCTCCCCTCTGCTTGCCTCTGTCTAGCAGGTGACATGTTCTCACCAATGGAATGTGAACAGAAGTGACGGGTGACTTCTGGACCAGAGGGTTTCAGTAGGTCTGCCTTCTCTCTTCCCACTTTCTAGGCGGCAGGCTGAGAGCAGAAGATCCTCCAGCCACTGGTCCCTGCATCCCTGCTTAGAGAAGAACGGTTTGGCAAACAGAAACTCAGCTGGACTTGATGTGAGCAAGACATGAACGTCTACTGTTGATTCTTTATCCCTTTGGGGGGCATTATTTATTACAACATCTAGTATTATCTTCACTAAATGTGGCAGATGAGGCCAAAATGCCAGGCTCTGAGTTGTGGGACATCATTTATCCCATCTCACAGAAAGTCAATAAACCGAACAGGTGCACACACAGGTTAACTGGCCTGAGAACAGGAAAGGCCAGAAATGAGGTCCTGCTAGACTGTGAGCACCTCACAGCTTGCTTTCTGCATCTCCACCATCTAGCACAGTGCCTGGCTTGCTGTAGACACTCAATTCGTGCTTGAATGGGAACTCTCCAAGTCCTTTCTGCCACCAGAACACAATGAATGTCTGCAAGGCTGAAACTTGGTGGCCAATATACCATCATCAGAAACACAGAAGATATTTTTTAAATGTTTAGGAGAGAATGTCTACTAAGCCTTGAGCCCCTCCCAGACGGTGAGATTCAACAAACACTACTGCAGATGGCAATACACAAATATTTTAGACTTAAAGTGGTGTCATACTTAGAATCAAACAAAAGTTGAACTTTCCTGATAAAATCCTTTTGTGAAGCCCCCACCCCCCAACCCCAGGGAGGTTTCCATGTGATGAATTGGAGTGTTTCAATCCCTCTCCTAATGCGTGACCATCCCTTGTATGCCCAAGGGATTTTTCTGGTTAGGAAGTTTTTATGGAGAGGGCCTTAAAATACCCTCAGGGACAGTATATGGTAAATGTTTTAACAGGGTACAGTAGCCAAAATGTGATACTTGGTGTAGAAAGAAACCCAGATGGTGGCTGAGATGTCAGGAAATGAAATTTTCTATTGTATCTGGGGAAAAGGTTTTCCCCGGATTCCAGGACCTGCAGTGATCTGGCTTCGAGGGTAGTCTGATTTGAATCCTCAACACAAAAGGATCTCTCCCTCGGTGTTAGGAGGGAGATGTGGATCCGCACCTCGGGGGCCACTTAGTGGCTGGACCAAGGTGCAGCAGGGTTTGAATGAGTTTCCTTCTTCAGATAAGAAAGAAACTCATTCAGTTGAAAACTCACAGACTGATAAACACTCATAGGGTGACAAGAGCCCAGACCAGATAAGCGCTCTGCAGATATTATTCCTATAACAGGAGTACTTTGAAGATACTTAGCCTCACAATAACTCTGACTATCACTTTACGACTTGTCGACTGAGGCATGCCAGTCATCTGGCTGGGGACAGGCAGAGCTTGGCTTCAAGTCCAGCTCTGGGTGGTGCCATGAACTACAGATACTGCTCAGGTCACAGCCAAGATGCTTTTGCCTTAAATTGCACACAATGTGCTCAGAGTGATGGCACACAAATGTAAGCCCAGGACTTGGGAGGCTGAGACAGGAGGATCGCAGGTTTAAGACCAGCCTCAGCAACTTAGTGAAATAAAAAATTTAAAAGGCTACAGATGTAACTCAGAGACAGAGCACCCTGAGTTCAATCTCTAGTACCACAAAACAAAATTAAAAATAAAAAACCCACACCCACAGAGTGCCTTCACACGAGGATTCTGCTTTGCTGAAAGGATAGAGATAAAACATCTATCTAACTTTAATGGGTCAGGAGATGCTATCGGTACACACTCTCTCAGGGAACTCTTGTCCCCTTGCTTTGGAGCCTCATCAGTTCAGCTGCCATCAGGACCAAAAGGAGTAACAGAGATTCCTTCTGTTTTGCCTCTATGCTTAGGAGTGCAGTCCTAACCGGTCTATAACTGCCTTTTACAACGAGGTGCTTGAAATATAACACCGTCAGCAGTTCAGAGCACAGAACTGATTTTGACACATTATGGTACATTTGGGGATTGAAACCCCATGGAAGCAGGTCAGATGCAGGCACTGGGCTTTGCTGTGGAACTCAGCGAGCAGAGTTGGACGCATAAAACTGCTTTGACATTCCAACCTGCTCTGCCTCTAAGCCCAGCTCCATTTCCCCAGCTCTGGTGCTCAGGGGTGCCAAGTCCATGCTGGCTGGAAACCAAGTGTCGTTTCCTGAGTTCAGACCAAACTTGTTTCTTCCAGAACCGCTTGACATGCCTGTGTCACCTGCTTCCCTTTCTGGGGCCCTCCAAATTCCTCTCTCTCTCGGCCTGCTGTGCTCACTTGCTCTTCACTCAGTTCCCCTTGCAAGAGATTCCCGCCCCCCTTTCTATCATTGCTCTGTCCTACAATTATTTTAAAATTTTTATATTCCCCAAGCACTTAAAAATGCCTATGTATCTCAAAAATATGTCAAGAAGGATCATCCACGTGTCCCTAGCATGTTCATTTGCAGACGCAGAGTTGGCATTGTGACACCAAGACACAGGATTGGCAGTTGCTCTATCCTATGTAGTTGGGTGGCAAGGGGATCACCTCATCTCCTGCTCTGACTCTGGTCAATCTTCCTGACATGCTAACTTGAAAGAGCCCAGATTCAGCAGGTGAGTGTTCTAGAAGTCAACAGTGGGTTCTGTGCACATTGTAGGGGAAGGGAGTATGGGGGCACATAGACATGCCTGCTTTGCTACAGTATTAATGCTGGAGGTGTATTGCCTGAAAACATGGTCTCCCTGTCCCCAGGCAGGAGGGAAGATCAGGTCTGTTCCCCTCTCCTGTATCTTGACTGTCTTTTTGCTTGGCTCTGAGCAGTGGAATGCATGGAAATGACACTGTGACTTCCTTAAGACACCCTGCAGCTTGTTCATCTTTAGGATTCAGATACCATGTAAAGGAGAGAGAGAGAGAGAGAGAGATCGATCCAGTCAGCCTGAGGTGTTCCATCCACCCTAATGAGATACTAGACAAGGCAATGAACAAACCCTGGGTATTCATCCCATGCCAGACTCCCAGCTGAATACAGCCACACAAGTAACCTGGTCAATATCACATGAGCCCAACTGTTCAGTACAACCCAGGAAATCCACAGAATCACAAGAAATAATAAAACGTGGCCAGGCACAGGGGCACACACCTGTAATCCCAAAACGTGGGAGGTTGAGACAGGGTGATTATAAATTAGAGGCTAGCCTTGGCAACTTTGTGAGACCCGTTACAAAATAAAAAAGAAAAGGGAATGGGAAAGTAGCTCAGAGGTAGAGCACCCTTGGTTTCAATCCCCAGTACCACAAAAAGAAGCCATATTTTGTTGCTGTTAATATAGCAATAGATAATGCATATTCTATCTTGATAGCTGATTTTATCAATTTTCACTTTTAGACATCAAGCCACCTCTTGTATAATATCTTCTTTGACTCTTCTCCATCCAAATGGTAATTACAACTCTGCCCTGGAGACTGCTGAAGGCTGTGTCTGGGTTTTATTCATGTTTGTATCACCAACTCTATAAGAAAGTATCTGACATAGTGGTAAAAGCCTAATATATATTTGCAGTATGGGGCATTGAACCCGGATCCTCATTGTAGCTCTACAGGTGCTCTACCTCTGAGCTACACCTCCAACCCTTTTTATTTCATTTTGACACAAGGTCTCACTAAGTTGCCCAGGCTGGCTTCAAATTTGTGATCCTCCTGCTTCAGCCTCCTAAGTAGCTAGGATTCTAGGTTTGCACTTCCGTGCCCAGCCTCAATAAATAGTTGACAAATGAATGAGCTGACCACGGCACTGAGTCTTCTCTTTGCCTGCATTACTGCCTCCTTCTCCCACCCAATGTATTGACATGTCTGTCTCATTTCGTCCAGTTTCCAATTATCAAGAATTTCCTCTACCACCACCTCCAAAATAGCAACTTTCTCTCTCCCTTCTATCCTTTTACCTTCTTATTTTCTGTCATAGCGCACGTAACCATCTGATAACTTATATACATATTTGCTGTTTTTCTCTCCCTAATAGAATATAAGCTCATGAAGCCAGGAACTTTTTAAACTCACTTCTGTGCCCTAGAATCTAGGACAATGCTTGGCACCTGGTGAATGTTCCGCAAATATTCAAGGATTGGCACCTAGTGGGTGCCCAACACATATTCATTGGAAGAATAAATACATGAATGTGTGTTCCATAACAAGAACAGCACATTTTCCACTTTCCATTTGGTTCTCTTACATTTCATGCTTTATGGTAGGCATGATGAGTGCAAAGAGGCATCCAGTCTTCCGCTCCCTCCCAGGCACACTCTCCCCAGCAACATGGAGGTTGGGCATGGCCATGTCACTAGGTCTGGCCACAGGGCTCTGAAGGGAAGTGACTAGAAGCACTTCTGGGCTGAGACAGCCGAGCGGGCGTGTGCCCTCGGCTAGCTCTCAAGATGATGGAGCCACCAAATCAAAGGAGTCTGGGCTCGCTGAGCCACTGTATGGAGAACAGCTGTCCTGGAGAGCCGCCCATAACCACAGGGGACATTGCATGAGTCAGAAGTAAACTTTTGTTAAGTTAAGCCACTGAGATTTTAAAGTGAGCTGTTATGAAACATGGCCTAACCCAACCTGATCCAAAAAAGCCTATTTGGTTGGAATTCCTGTACGCTTGAGAAACAGAAGAGGCAAATGCAGAGGAACAACGGAAAGAATGAGGTCTTTCCATCACCCAAAGAGCAATTTACCATTTCAAAGTACAAAAGTGTCCACTCTGAACCGGGCGTGGTGCCAAGTCTGGGGCCAGGATGTGGGGAACAGGGATGAATCTGACTCAGTCTCTCCTCGAAGAATTCAGGCAGGCAGGCTACTAAAACATGAGTGCACAGTGCATGGTTAGAGTTACTCTACATACAAAGTGTTCCAGGTGCACGGAGCAGGGACACTTCATTCTGAATGTTTAGATGATGTTTCCCCATTGAGGTCACTCTGGGCTCGGCCACTCAGGGGCAACTTCTGGAATACTCACAGCAGTGACCCTAGGTCAGACTGGACAGATGGTGTCTAAAGAAAGCAAGCCAAGAAAGAGGACATTTTCCTTCCTTATTGATCAAGTGCATGCTGGTTCCGTGTGTGTGTGTGTGTGTGTGTGTGTGTGTGTGTGTGTGTGTATTACTGGGGATTGAACCCAAAGGCATCGTACCTCTGAGCTACATCTCCAGTCCTTTTTAATTATTTATTTTTGTGGTACTAGGGATTGAACCCAGAGGCATTTCAACTCTGAGCTACACCCCCCGACCATTTTTTAATTTTGTTTTGAAACAGGGGGAACATGGAAATTATTTTTGTTTTGTTTTGAAACAGGGTCTCACTAGGTTGCTGAGAGCCTCACTATGTTGCTGAGGCTGTCCGCAAACCTGTGATCCACCTGTCTCAGCCTACCAAGTACTGGGATTACAGGAATGTGCCATCACACCCAGCTGTATTACAGCTTCTTCAGTATCAAATACTTCAAAATGGTTCCTTGCCTTTTATTCAGTTGGTCAGTGCTAGCATGTGATCCAATTGCTTCTCTGAAAGGAGCAAGTAAGGAAGAGGTGAAATCTGTCATCTAGCCTGCAGGTACATGTAACCCTGTGGGAAGTCAGAGGGCTGCTACCATTGCAGTTTCTGGTGGCGAGTGGACAAGGAAGGCACAAGAAATCAAAATGCGAGCAGCAGCTGAAGGGCAGAAAATCTTTCAGAAAAATACTTTTGATCCTTATCTTCTAGAGACATCACTAGCCCAAGAACCAGGAAATTTTCTTGGTCACAAATTCAACTTTATTAGGGGAAGGGGAAGGCAGACATGATATTCTGAGAGTTTCTAGGGACAAATGCCAGGTGTGTGTGTGTGTGTGTGTGTGTGTGTGTGTGTGTGTGTGTGTGTGTTAACATAGATCTTCATTGCAGTGAGCTAAGACTTGAACCCAAATCATCTTTACTCCAAGATCCACACAAAAACCATGCATCCTCCATTTTGCCTGAATCTGTGATATGCTGATAATGATAAAAATGTTTATTCTTTCCATCTATGTCACAGGCTCCTGGGTTTTCAACAAGAACCTTTTGAGGACAATGCTTTAGCCAGCTAAGACAGTCAGACCTCTGGTCTCAATTCACAAAGATGCCTAGGGGCTTCTCCCAGCTGAATTTACTATAGCAGAGGGATGTGGCTTAAGAACCTGGGAAAGCAAAACCAGGTATGAGAAGAGCTTCAACCAGAGGCAGGTAATGAAACTGCAGCATGGAGCACAAAGGAAGGACTGCCCTAAGACCAACAAATGAAAGCCAGGAGCAAGAGGGATGGGAACATGGTGGGGGCAGGGTGAGGGAGAAACCAAGGTCGTTTCCTAAAAGAATTTTCATCATGCTGTTCAAATCTTGACCATCCTTGTCACTTATGTTTACTGCTCGATGTATTAATAAACAGAAAGCTGTGTTAAAATAGCAAAGGATTTTTAATGACTTTGCAGATCTGGCTTTGTTTATGCATTTTGAAGCTGTGCTACTTGGTGAATATAAGTTTTCAAGTGCTATCTTCTTAATGAATTGAACCTATTATGTAGTGATTCTCTTTATCTTTTTATTGATTAATCATCAAAGTCTGTTTTGGGTTGTGTTGACTTTATAATACCTACTTTCGTTTTAATTACTGTTTTCCTGAAATGTTTTTTTCTAGCATCTGACTTTCAAACTTTCTGTGTTCTTGTGTGTTAGTTGAGTCTCCTGGAGAAAGAAATAGCTGAATTTGGGTTTTATATGGTCTGAGAGTCTTTGTGTTTTAACAGGAGAATGTAACCCACTTACATTACAGATGCATTTAGATTTAGTTCTATCCTTTTTTGGGGTGAGAGGGAGGACCCAGGGGTACTCTACCTCTGAGCTACACTCCCAGCCCTATTTTATTTTGTTTTGAAACAGGCTCTCACTAAGTTATCGTGCTCTGACCTCCCATCACTGGCCTCCCATCAACAATCCTCCTATCTCAGTTTTCAAGTACTGGGATTACAGATATTTGCTACTGTGCCCAGCTCTACTGTTGTGTTTTTATTTATCTTTTCTATTTATACTGCCTTTACTGTTTTGCACCACCCTTCTTACCTTCTCTGGATTGACCACACTTGTTCTCTTCCTCATCCTAATTCTCCCCCTAAACGTTTGGAATTAGTTAATTAAATGATCTATGTTGGTTGCCAAAAAAAAATTCTATTATCTTAGAATTCTCAAGATCAGAATCTATGGAGAAGTAAAGCAATAGCGTTGGGCACAGGGTGAAGTCGGTTGCAAAGCAGTCACAAAAAGTCCTCATCTCATCCCTTGAGAAATGCTGGGGCTTGGATAGCCTTGGCATATTGTACCTGATTGGAGCAATGGGGCTGAGCCTTTAAAACCTCATAGCAATGACTCAGTAGGGTGAAGGTGAGAGCTGCCCTTTAGAAAGGTGAGTGATATCAGGCAAGGCAATTCTCAAGGGGTATCTGGGGGCAAGTTCTGCAGGGAGACTCTACAGCTTGCTGTCAGTTAGCAATACTCTTAGTAGTTGGGGAAAGAGAGCTTTGGTCTTGAAGTGGGGAGAGGACAGGATTTGGCTGGTGCATTCCAACATCCAACTATAGCTCACCCCTCCTGCTGAGCACACCACTTTTTAGGGATATGTCCTGAAAGCATATCTTCCAAGATTCTAGAGGACTTCTTTCTCCGGAGAAATTTAAGGTAGGAAGGGTAGTGGTATAAACTACTATGCTGCCTTGCTGTACCTGGCCTCAGGATCAAAGCAGATACTTAGCATCTCCTTCCTCTCCTATCCAGTCCCTTCAGTCTCTGCTATCACTTCTGCAGGTCTAGAGGGCTTACCTGAGTGGGTGGGCCAGACTCTCATCTCTGAGGGATATGAAATCAAGGTCACTCTGCCCTTCTCATGGAATGGCTGCTACATGTATCTATTTACCATCAAAATTGGAAAATAAATGAAGAAACACTCAAATGGGTCGCCTATGTGCCAAACATATCCTTCCCTTCCCCTGTTATATACCTTCAACTCTTTTACTCCCCAATGATTGAGACCAGGGGCCAGCAGTGAAAAGAAAGCAAAATATAGCTTAAAATTTAACAGAGATTTTACTATGCCCACCGGTGGAAGCATTTTCTCCTCTGTGAGCTAGCACCTCTAATCCTATAGCACCCAGAGTTGTAGAGATAAAACACAAATCCCCAAGGTGCATAATTGGAAATGACAGTAAGGGGACTGCTACTACATAAACTCCTGGGCCCCTAGACTCTTGCCATTCTGGAGACACCATCTCCAGAGGTTTATGCAGATTGAGCATTTCTGCCTTGTCACTTATTAGGATAATTGTACCTACCTTGCTTCTGACATTTAGATGCTAAAATCTGGCCTCTCTTTTGGGGGTCTCATCATCCTGTTGTTACTAGTCGCCCCAAGCTCCTAGCACCAGCTCTTGTCTACAGAGAACAGCCAGCCCTGTGCTTCTCAGTGATGATAGTCCTCCTTCTGTCAGAGCATTCCTGATTGCTCTGTTAGACGAAATGCTATCTGCCCCACCCCCTGCAACATCTCTGCTGGTGGATTTACCAGCCTTACACAGCTTACACACTGCAGCGAGCACACATCTCAGCCATATGATCTCCCCCCACCCCCCAAAACCTTCCACAGCTACTATGGTACTTCAGCCTCACTTACTGTGGGTTACAGCCTCCTCCAACCTTCTAAGTGTTATCCTGGAGGTATGTCAGCTCTGTCTCCCAGGTCCTAGTCAGGGAGGGTGCTCCATACCTAAAAACTTTCTCTCATCCAATTGTAAGGCCTTCCCCCTCTTGATTAGGCAAGTTCCACTCAGAATCCAGTTCCGCTCCCAGGTCCTTTTGGCACATGTGGGCCAGGTCCTACAGCCCTTCTGGGGTAGAGTTCCCTTTCTTCCCTTCATAGGCCCAGTACTTTCATGGCTAAGGTGTGTTGTGACTTAATGCTATGGGGGGAGGGGTCTGGTGCTTAAGAAGGGGGAACATGGAAATTATTTGGCAAGCTAAAGGCCTTTGCATTGCCGATAAGCAAAGGGGAAGAATTAGCCTTTTCAGGGTGTGATGAGCCACATCCACCAGCCCAGCAGATTCATCTGCAGACTCAAGACTGTCAGCTGCATCAGCCCAGATGTCCTCCTGCCATAACTCGGGCTCCATTCCTTCCCACTCGGAGCTCAACGGTGGCAAAGTAGCCCTGCCTGGTTTTAGAAACTCTGCTTGTGAAATCTGGGCCTGATCCTCCATTCATTCCATTTGAGACTTCAGAAGAGAAGAGGTTTTTTTTTGTTTTTTTTTTGTTTTTTTTTTTGTTTTTTTTTATATGCTGCCAGATAGTTATCCTCAAACATTCATCATCTTTCTCTAAAGCATCAACTGCTCTCAGTCACTCCCACCTGATTCCATTCTCTTTATAACTCTGTATTACCCCCAACATCTAACCCATGGCTATATCCACCACTTGAAAATTTTAACAAATGCACTACTGCCTTGTGCCAGGAGCCATCTGTATTCCATCTACCATCAGTGAGGGCATTCTGGTTGCCAGCTTAAAATCAAGCTAAACAATTTTCCTATTGACATCTGCGTTCTTAGATACTCCAAGAACAAACTGCTGCAGGTCAGACTTCCTGAGAAACTGAAGCTGAGATGGACATTAGCATATAGGAAACTTATTGGGGAACACTCTCAGAACAAACACCTCCATGGACATGAACTGGGGCAGAGGGAGCTGCAGGCACGCTGAAGCCCAGGTCTCAGCTAATCCCAGGCAGAGCTCAGGAGCTTGGACGGCCTTGTAGAGTGATCCTGAACTAGGGCGCAGGGGGTAGGGGTGGGCAGCTTGATTCATACACATTTGCTACTCTTCAGCTACAGACTGCCCTTGGGAAAAGTTGTGCTCAACTCCTCAAAACATGTGAAGTCAGCCAGGTGCGGTGACACAGGCCTGTAATCCTGGAACTCAGGAGACTGAGACAGGAGGATTAGAGGTTCAAGACCAGCCTCAGCCACTTAATGAGACCTTCAGCAACTTCACAAGACTCTGTTTCAAAATTAGAACCAAAGAAAGCTGGGGCTGTAGTTCAGAGCCTCTGGGTTCAATTGCCAGGACCACATGCACAAAAAAGTTTGAAGTCAAGGAAAGGGAGAAAAATGGTGCCATAGCCTGAGGATGAGGTATGGATAAGGAAAGTTCTCTTTAAACGAAGTAGGCTTTGGCACTCTTTTGGCTAAAGGGATGCAACTAAAGCTGCTCAGCCACTGGGAGGCTTAGGGTCTGGAGATGGCTGGGATGGAGGGGTGGTGGTAATGGAGAGGAATACACACTTCCTGCTTTTGCTGAGGACTGGCAACACTGGGAGTGAGGCTGCCCTGAAAACGATGGACCATTCAGGAAAAGCTCTGTGTATGAGCACAGATGTGTGTGTTTAAAAGTTCCCATTAAACAATCGTGAGAATGGCGAGGTATGCCTGAAACTCACACAGATGGGGAGACCTTGAAGGGAAGCAGACCTGGAGGAACGCTTTGAGAACATTTGCAATTAAAAAAACCTGTTGAACTTATTGAATCAGTATTTCCCAAACTTACATGACCATGGAACTTTTCATTTTTCTGGAATGCCCATTGACATGCTTCAGAACATGCCTGGGAAATGATAAGCCAAGTAATAACCTCAAGACTTTAATCAGACTCCTAAGGGCCAACTCTTAATCAGTTCATTGATCATTGATTCCTGATTAGAATCAGGAAATTGAATGAAATTGGAGGATGATAAAAACCTTCTTGCTCAACAATTTTTCAACTTGGAAAACATTTACAGAGAGACGTCAAGTATAGAGTAAATCCTTTTAGTGCTCAAAGATGACAAAGGGTTGGGCATGGTGGTATATGCCTGTAATCCCAGTACTTGGGAGGCTGAGACAGGAGGATTACAGGCTGGTAGCCAGCTTCAGCAACTTAGGGAGGTCCTCTACAACTTAGTGAGACTCTTTTTCAAAAAATTTTTTAAAAATAGGTCTGGGGTGGAGCTCAGAGGTAGAATGCCCCTGTGTTCCACCCCCAGCAATGCGCAACAACAACAACAGGGGGGAAAAAAAGACAACAAAGTCAATGCCCTGTGCTCAAGGAGTTGGCAGGCTGCTAGGGGATTCAGAGAACTTGTAAGTAGCTATTACACTAAGTAGCAGGTTCCTTGAAAGGGAAGGAGATGCTGCCTGGGGCCTGCGCTTGTCCAGGCACAGCCTGGACACCTCCTCTTCCTAAGAATGGCTCCAAAGGAAGAAAGGTCGAAGTTGGACCTGGGCCAGGGGACTCTAAGAGGGACAGAAGATTGCAGAAGGGCCAGGATTTGGACGAAAGATTTACCAGGAGGGACTCTGCCACTTGTGCAATCTTAGCCCAGGCCAGTCTTTTGCCTTCTCTGAGCTTCTGCTTCATTTATAAAATGAGGCTCATAATCACCCACACCTCACAGGACTCCATGAAAATCAAACAGGAGAAAAGAGCCATAAAAAAAAAAATTATGCAAACAATAAAGCGCTCCACAAAGAAGGATCTTATGACTTACTTATTTCTTAACTGAGTACATCTCAAAGAAAGCTAAACAAACTCCCCCAAACTTTCCACTCTCAGGGCTATTTTTATTTTGCGATTTTCCAAGCCTCAAAATGAAATTGGAAAAAAAAAGCCTTCAGCGGCTGCTTTTTATATGGTAGTTTATAAGAGTCAGAATGAAATAGAAATCATGATAGCACAAGGCCCCAAGTTTACATTCTCCGAGGGAGGCCGAGAGCTGGGAGCACTGATGACTTCTTTGGGGAGGGCAGCTGAAATCACTAACGCCAGCCCGGTCTAACTAGCCTGTGTAGTTTTAAGTGGTCTAATCAGCCCCGCTTTTCACAAACACAAATAAATAAAAATTGACATTACATCGGGCAACAATATGGCATGCCCGGTGCAATTAGAAGCAGCTGAGCTTATGCACCCCATGGTTTACAGAGAAGGCAGCCATGCCCTGCACTCTAGGGACAGATGTCTCTGTGGCTTCTTAACACGCGTTCCCGCGCAGCGATTCCCAACGCCCCCCAGGGGGTGTGCAGAATTCTTTCAGACGGCTCCGGCTCCGGAGTCCACATGTTACAACAGCCATGTCCATAGATGGGCTAAATCCTGGCTCCCACATCGACTAGGCCTAATTCTCAAGTGTGCACACACATCTATGGGAAGCTTTGTTCCTAAGATATTTTCTCAATTAACAGATACTAAAAGCACAATGACTGTGACGAAGTCTTTTATGTCAACAGAGGATTCTCCAGCTCACAAGAGTTGGATCCTATTGTTCTAAGGTGACCGAAGTTCCAGACTTTACTGGAATCAAGTTAGAGAATGGAATCAAGTTAGAGAATGCCACTGACCCCACAGGAGAAGAAAGGGAACAGCAGGGGCTTGAGAAAGGACAGGAGTCAAAATACGTTGTCAGGTTCCAAAGGCTGAATCTGTCCTGGGAGAGAGATGCTTCAGAGCTCCCGTTTCTCTGGAGTCCCAGATTCTGGCCTTCCAGCCCAGTCTCCCTCTAGATGGGTCTCCCACCCAGCAGTTGGAGTGCTTTTTCCACAACACAAGGCTGAATGTGACCCCCCCATCCCCCACCAGCCATCCCTATTGCTCTGAGCAAGAAGCCCAAACTCTTTCAAGTGGCTCATGGGATTCTCATCAACACCTACTCCTGCCAGGCACAGTGCCCACACCTGTAATCCCAGTACTTGAGAGGCTGAGATAAGAGGATGGCAGGTTCCAGGCCAGCCTCAGCAACTTAGTGAGGCCCTGTTTGAAAATAAAAAATAAAAAGGCCTGGGGGTGTAATTCACAGGTAGAATGCCCCTGAGTTCAATCCCCGGCACCTCCTCCCCGCAAAAAAAGACCTATCCCATTGTTCCTCGCTGCCCTCACCCCCAGCCCTCTGGCTCTAGACTCCTTCCCAGGCTTTCTGCCTTTTATGGCTGCATTCACCCCCCTCCATCACTTTCACCTCTCCCTTCTCATTTGCACATATTTTCACCCTTAGCCTGGAACACTTTCTCCCTCCCCTCCTTTGCCTGAATAACTCCTGGTCTCCCGATTTCAGAGCTGGGTTTAGATGCCATTTATTTGGAAAGGTTTGCCGGAATGTTCCCTCTTAAGACAGAGGCTGGCATTAGTTACCCTTCCTGTGGATATAGCCCCCAAGCTGTGTCTCGGGAACATGAAATATGGCTGACTCCTAAGCCTCTCCCTCCATCATCACACTGTAAGCTTCAGGGGGCCGGGGCTGAGCTTCCTACACCAACATGTCCCTCAGGAAGGAGCTCAATAAATAGTCTCAGAATGAATGCGTTCAGTGAAGATATTTCCCACTGTGTGATCTGATGAGTGATGTTTTAGGCACCAGAATCCAGATATCCCGCACCACAACACATGTGCGGTGGGCCGTTTCTGCCTCCTTAAGTCTTCAACCCATTTCCTAAAGGACAGCGGGCTGCATTGCTAGAAAGTCTGTGCTTAAATGCAGTGCTGACTCCCTCCAAGCTTGATTGATATTTTGCTCCCATACTTGGGAGAAATTGGAATTTAGAAGTAATGCACAGAGACTTGGTTTGGTGTGTGTGTGTGTATGTGTGCATGTGTGTTTCCCCCCTCTTAAGTACAGACCACTTTTCAATTCAACCAGCCTCTACTCTGAACTTTGTTTATTCAGGTCTAATGCAGAAAATATATGTACTAAAAAACAAATTAAAAATAAACGATAAGTGAGTTAGAAATTGCCTGGGGCTGTCAGGAACTTATGCACCATGCTATGTGGGTTTTGGGTAAATATTTGCTTTGCAAGCCAAGAAGCAATACATATTTACCGAGGCCGTCTCTGGCTGAAGGGCACATATGCTACTTCTGGGGTCTGGCTCAGTATCCCCAGGGAAGTATATGAATGGGCCTACGCGTGGTGAAGCTCTGAAGAGAGGCAACATGGCCTTAGACACCTGGCTTCTGTTTGAGCTCTGCCCCTTGTTTTGGCAGTAAATTTGGGCACTGAACCCTTTGCCCTTAGCATCCTATGACTTCAAGACAGGTGTGAGAGAATCAATAGATTTCTGGCCAGCAAATGGCTCAGAGGTGAGGAGGCTGGGTGGAGGAGGTTGTGGGTATTTTAGCTTCTTCTTCCTTCTTTTGTCTGTTCCATTGAGTGACTTTCTTTCTTTTGTTCTTTCTTCCCTCAATTCAAGCATCTCTTTCTCCGGGAGCTTGCAACCAATGCCAGAACCTTCTGAGGGTTTTTGCTCTGTTCTTTGTCAGGAGCTAGCATCTGTGTCCAGAACAATGTGGGCATGCTGAGCTAGTGGCTGCCATGCAGGGTGATGGGATGGGGTGGGGACTTAAGTGACCTGGGCGAGTCACTTAAAGCTCCCTGAACTTTAGCTTCCTCATCTGTATGTGATTAATGACAGCATCCTATCTGATTCTCTATATATTAGCAACATACTGAGCTAAAGGTCAAGCCCAATATATATCCACCAAGCCTGCCAGGTTCCGGGCTCTTCTAGGAACTGAGTGGACTGCAGTGGACAGAATGAAACCCTGCCTTTGTGGAGCCTACCTTCCAGTGGAGGCCAGACAGGTGATAAGCAAAAAGATAATTAATAAGCATAGTATTAATTTTTTTGTACTGAGATTGAACCCGGAGCGGGGGGGATCTACCTCCAAGCTATAGCTCCAACCCTTTTTATTTTTTATTTTGAAACGGGGTCTCACTAAGTTGCTGAGGCTAGCCTCAAAACTGTGATCCTCCTGTCTCACCCTCCAAAGTACTGGGATTACAGGTGTGCACCACCATGCCTGGCTACCTTTTGGTTTTTTATGTGAAGTCTGAAAGGGATCTCCTGCCTTGGTCCCTTGCTGGTTAGTACCTTGCCAAACTATACTTTCCAAGAATCACAGAAGACTAAGTCTTTTGATCCTGGGTGTTGAGCACAACTAGGTACAGCTGGAGCTCCTGACAGGCAACCTGGAGCCATGGGCCAGGGCAGCCATGTAGGAGCCCATGTCTGATGGGCAGGCTGAGCAGGGTAGGTGCCACAGCTGCTTAATAGTTGGATCTCGAGCCAAGCTCGGTCTGCTGGAGTCCTGCAAGGGAGACGATTCCAAAAAAGGGAATGTGTGGCATATCCCACTTTGCATTATGTTATATTCTGGAAATTTGGGGTGCTTTGGGTTTTGCTTTCACATTAATTATAAAAGAAAATTTCTTAGAAGCAGATAGTGGACAGACAGATTGTGATTCCTCAATATTAGCTGAAAAAGCAGTGCTTCAAGACAACCCATAAGAAATTCATTAACCACATACAAACATTAGTCAGGAAACGGGCTTTGCAAGCTTAGTTACTAAACAGCCTTATGTTCCCTCTCAGCACACAGGTATAGAAACAAAATAAATAAGCCAAAGAGACTTAGGTCTACTATTTTATCTATGAGTAAAGAAGGCTTTAAAACAGATAGTTTGTCCATTTCCCCCTTGTCTCCCTGGAAATTCACCAGATACATTAACTCTCTAGCTGCCTGAGAAAAAGATAAGAACACTGCTTAAAGGAGCTAAACAAATAGTAAAGATTTAAACTAATGAATAGAGACTATTTGTTGTTAACCTTTAACACTGCTTTGTACTAAAAGAATATATACGTATTGTATTTTGTAATCTTTACTGTTTTCTTAATCCCATCAAATACCATGGGAAATGGCTTTTCTAGTTAAAGATGTACCTACTCAACCTTTAGAAGAATACGACTGTAAAAATTCCTGTTGTATATGCCTCACTGCAAAAAAGATAGTATAAAAACAGCTATTAACAAGCAATAAACAGATACACTTCTACACTGTATGCAGTGTGAGCGTATTCTCGAGACCTGAGACCTCATCTCAATCCACAACTATCAAAGGACCCCCGACCCCACTGCCTGGAGGGCTGGACCCCCACAGGTAGGCACTGTAGAAGTAGCATAGTAGACCCATCCAGGGCTTTAAAGGCTTAAGCCTGGCCCAGAAATCATTGAACAAGGATAGGGACAAAAAGAAGGGAACATTTATATTAAGCACCTACTGCTTTCTGAGCAATTCCTCACTAAATCCTCACTAACTGCAAAATAGGATTACTGTTGTATAGAAGAAGAAACTGAGGTCCAGAGAGGCTGAATGAATTGCCCGATGCCACAAAACTGTTAAGTGTAGGTGGGGGGTTAGAAGCCACTGACACCAAGACTGTTGCTTTGAAATGAGCTACTTTGTCATGAGACAGGACTCAGTCCTGTTTGAAGTTAGGTAGTTGAGGCAGTTCAAGAATCACCTTAGGAGTCTGGAGAGTTGATTCTCCAGACAGATTTTAGATTCAGGCAGAGATTCAAGTCCATGTTCCCTGAAGGTGCCACTGATCTGATCCCCTGAGAAGGATCGTACCCTTACAGACCCAGCTTCCTTCTGCGGCCTGGGCAGGGCTCCTGGCACTGGGTCTGGTAACCGCCTTCATATCAGCCCAGCACCTGCTAATCACCTGCTTCTCCTGCCCTGTACCGGGTTGAATGAGTCGGAGATGTTGGCCCAAGCCTTGTGTCTCTGCAATTCTGCAGCTCTGACTTGTTTTAAAATCTTCTGCCTCTGCTTGCTTCTTCCTCCTTGGGTTTGTTGGCCCCCACTCTCTTTCCTGGGCACCGTTGTTCATGAAGTATCATCTGCAGATATTGGAATTTCTGCACCAGCTCCAAACTGTCGATAGCTCTGGAGTTGTTTATAAAAGCATGCCTGGCATGCCCTGCCCCGTGTGGTTCCGCATCATGCTCCACTTGCTGGCCAGTCTTGCCAGACTGATAAGAAGCTCTTTATTTGCCCTTTAGGGAAGTTATGACTCACATCACCAGCTTTCCTTCCCTTTCTAGAGTTTGTGTTATCCATAAAAAGGACCATTATAAAAGTCATGGAAAAGATTAATCCCAGTCCTTGGTTTTAAAACTTCTCTTGTAGGACACAGCTAAATCAGTGATATTTTGTAGCCAATTCTTTTGATTGGGAACAAGGTTGATTAACTGGGGACTGGTTTGCTTGGTCTGTGACTTGTCCATTCATCTTGGTACTAGTTTCACAAGGGGCTGGAGAGCTCACATAGGGTCTAGTTAGCAAAATCAAGGATTGGCTATCTCATATTTTGATTGGAAATTGTAGCTGCTTGCTGATTATTCAACTTCCTGTAGCCCTGAGCTTTGAAGGAAAGACTCTGATTTTTATCTCCCTGAGGGCAAGTCAGGGTATCACTCTGCCAGGTTCACTAAACTATAGACTTGAGGTCCAGGTAGCAAATATATAGATGCAGAGAGCACGAATGGATCTCCGCAGTACATCAGTCTTTTCAGGAAGAACAGCTCTAAGCAAGGCCCAACCTTTAGCTCATATCTAGGATGTTAGTTCTATGTCATCTTTGAACCTCAAACATACTGTAAGCAGCAAATGAGATCATATTCATCTATGCATTTATTCAAATATGTTTACAGATCATCCACTCTACCCTAGATCTTGCACCAGGCACTTAGCATGCAGACAAGACAGTATTGTGTCCATTATTTGATGATACTTTCCAGCCTCCCTTGCAGCTAGGAATGGTTATGTGACAGGTTTCACCAATGGAGCATGGACAAAAGTGATGTGCAACAATCCAGGAGTAGCCCATAAGATCCCCTCCACAGTCCTCCACAGTCTTTATATTTTCCCATGTTTGCCAAGAGCTACAGAAGGTTTAGAAAGACTCTGATATCCCACAGGATGAAGGAGCAGTAAAATGAATGGACCCTGGGTCATTGATCACTGCCTGGAGCAGAGGCTCCTCCCAACCTCATCCTCTCTAGATTTAATGTGAAGAGAAATAAACTGTCATTATAGTAAGGGACTAAAACTTGAGGATTGTTTGTTGTATTGTTTGTTGCACTGTCCTTCACCTTTTGCTCACTGCATGCTCAGCAGAGTTTGCCTCTTACTGTTCCAAGAAAGACAGGCCACACAAAGGGCTCTTCAATTTCCTTCTACTACCTCCTTGGCTAGTCTGTGTCTTCACCCTTGCTTTCTCCATTCAAGATGAGCCTCCACCTGGGACTTTGATCTCATCTCCTACAGTTTTGTATCTGCATTCTATTGACCATACTCTGCCTACAAATATGCATTCAAAGCTCCTCTCTTCTTTTTTTTATTTTTTCGGGGGTACTGGGAATTGAGCTCAGGGGCATTCTACCTCTGAGCTATAGCCCCAGCCCTATTTTTTATTCTTTATTTTGAAACAGTGTCTCACTAAGTTGCGGAGTGTGTCACTAGGTAGTTTAGGCTGGCTGTGAACCTGGATCCTCTGGTCTCAGCCTTCCAAATGCTGGGATTACAAGCGTGCGCCACCACGACTGGCTTCCTCTCTTCTTAAATAAAAGAAAGTCCCTGCAGGAATTGGCTCATCATCCTCTGGTCATCCTAGGAGTCTGGAGAGATGGCCAGATTCTCCAGCCAGGTTGGGGGTTCAGGCAGGGGTCTATGTTTCCCCGGTGCTCCTTTGATTTGGCCCTTTGAAGAAGAGAACCTATCATTTTAAATAAAGTATATGGAAAGGTATTTACCCATCTTGAATCCCCCTAACACAACTGACCTATTTGTCTCTGACCCTTCGTGTTTTAGTTTATTTGGGATACTATAACAAAATGCCATAAACAGAGTAGCTTGTGAACAGAAATTTGATTCTCACATCTTTAAAAGCTGGGAGGTCCAAGATGAAAGCAGATCTGTGTCTGATGAGGGCTCAATTTCTGGCTCATAGACATTGCCTTCTTGCTGTGTAGAAAAGAGCAAGGAGTCTCTCTTCAGACTCTTTAATAAGGGTGCTAATACCTTTCATGAGGGCCCCACCCATAGCCTAATCACCTCCTCAAACCCACTTTCTAATACCATCACCTTGGAGGGTAGGATTTCCTAATATGCAAATTTGTGGACACATAAACATTCAGAACATAGAACTTCACAATCTAATTTCTAATGAATAGGCCTCAGTTACCCTTCCTTCCTTCTTCCCTCCTTCCTCCCTCCCTCCCTCCTTTCTTCTCTCCCTCCTCTCCTCTCCCCTCCACTCCCTTCCTCTCCTATTTATTTATTTATTTATTTATTTATTTATTTATTTATTTATTCTGTGATACTGAAGATTAAACCCAGTAGGCTACACCCCACCCTTTTTATTTTTTGAGACACGGCCTTGCTAAGTTGTGAGGACCTCACTAAGTTGCTGAAGCTGGCCTCAAATCCATGATCCTCCTATCTCAGCTTCCCAAGTACTGGGATTACAGGCGTGCACCACCACATCCAGCCAGAGTTACTACTTCTACCTTGTCACTCATTGATCCCTTAACCCATAGCAATGTGGCTTTCTCTCTCACTGCTGTCATGATATTTTTCATTCAAAGGTCAATAATGATCTCTGGCTGTCAATTCCAAGGCCTCTTCCCGCTTACTCCTTCAGAAATTGACACCTGACAAGCCTCTTCTCCACCTCACTCTTGCTCAATATTTTCAGCCCTTCTCTGTCCTGGTTCTTTCTGTTACCTCTAATTGGAGGCAGGTTCCCCTGTTATATTCTCAGGCAATTCTTTTCTCTCTAAATTCTCTTCTTTGGGCAAATAGGACCATTATGATGACAAATAATAATAAAATAATAATAATAATAATAATGATAACTTGGAATACATGTGTGATTCAAGTGCCAAGCATATTACCCGTACTCTCCCACCCAACCCTAGCAATAGCCCTGCATAGTTGGAGTGACTGAATCTCATCTATAGATAGGACATGGAAGCAAAAAGCAGAGCTATGTAATTTCTGCAAGTCCAGATAGCTGGCCAGGGATGGATCTGACTAGCTCAGTGCTTGCCCATAGGGTGTCTTGTTTTATCTTTGAAAAAGATGACCCCAGTACTTGGGAGACTGAGGGATAGTAGGAGCACAGGTTCAAGCATAGCCTCAGCAACTTAGCAAGATCCTCAGCAACTTGAAAAGGGTTGGGGATATAGCTCAGAGGTAGATTATTCCTAGTTTCAACACTTGGTACAAAAAAAGGAAGGAAAGAAGAGGGGAGGGAGGAAGAAAGGAAGGAAGGAAGGAAGGAAGGAGGGAAGGAAGGGAGGGAGGAAGGGGAAGGGGAAGGGGAAAAAGATGGCCCTTTCTCTGGGCAGATGCAGTCCCATGCCAGATGCTTGGCTTGGCATCTAGCCCTACT
This sequence comes from Graphiurus murinus, assembly GCA_004027655.1. NCBI lineage: Eukaryota > Metazoa > Chordata > Mammalia > Rodentia > Gliridae > Graphiurus > Graphiurus murinus. The sequence goes on from PVLC010014369.1 coordinate 28,616, forward strand.
TGTGCCCCTTCTCACAGGGCACAAAGTGCAGACATGTGCAATGCATTCATGGATCCAGAATTCAAACCTGGCTTCTCTGACTCCAGAGATGTTTTTTCTCACCACACCCCAAGGCCCCTACCTCACCGTACATTGTGAGGATTAAAACTAAACAGATCATGGATGTATAGCACTTGGCTCAGAGTTTGGCAAGTAACAAGTACATGAAATAGGGCGGTCACCATTATTGCCATTATTCTTCATATCGCCATTCTGATCCACTTCCAGGACTTCAACAAACTCATTCATCAAATGCTTAATTATCTCTCACGTGCCAAGCAGTAGGCTAGGTGCTAAAATCACAAAGATGAACAAAACAGAGTTCCTGCCTTGCTGAACTGGAAAATCTAAAAGGACAGAAAGGAACACACACAATGAACTAAGAAATGGTAAGAACAGAGGCAGAGCCAGTGCAAGCCACCGTGTGAGCAGGAAGGAGGGAGCATTATGCCAGTGTGGGGGAGGGATGGGAGCCAAGGTTGGCCTGGCAACAGCCTCAGAGAGGAAGGGACATTCTAAACATCAAAATCGAGCCAGGCATGGTGGCACACACTTGTAATCCCAGCATTTGGGAGGCTGAGATAGGAGATCCGGGTTCTCGGCCAGCCTCAGCTACTTAGTGAGGTACTCTGCAACTTAGTGAGACACTGTTCCAAAATAAAGAATAAAAAATAGGGCTGGGGGTATAGCTCGGAGGTAGAATGCCCCTGAGTTCAATCCCCAGTACTGCAAAATAAATAAATAAATAAATAAATAAATAAATATCAAAATCATTTGATGTTGGTTGACCTGGACCACTAAGGGGAACAATCCAGAGAAGAGAAGCTGCAGGAACAAAAGCAAAGAGGTATGGAAGCACATGGGCTTTGTGGCCTGGAGTGTGTGCTAGGCAATTGAAAATATCCAAGCAGGGCTGAGATGCGGTCAAGTCTTAGTTTGAGAACACAAAGCTTGGCATCTGGAGCAGTATTTTGCACCTAGTCAGTGCTCAGTAAATGCCTGATGGGTGCAGAGATAGATGAAGAAAGAATGGATGACTCAAAGGAAACTTTACCGTCTGGTGTGAGTGCTATGACATTCACACGTGAATTTCAAAAGCCTTTGGGGATTGTGTAAACAGATATGCTCACATATTTATTTTAATCCACTCTGGAACAAACTTGGACTTCGATGGAGAATTGTTAGCACTGAAAGAGTTCCTGAAAAGGAGTCATTGCTGTTCTACCCCTACAGGCCCAGAAGCTTGGGGAAGTGATTTGTCCCAAGACCCAGCCATAATTTCAGCTATCCTGGTGTGTCCACCCTTGAGTCTAACGGCCTTTGTAATCTAAGCAGGTGCTCCATTCAGGGATTCTACCTTCCTTGCAACATGCCTTTCATATTTTTACCTCCATGCTTGCTTCGATGTCCAGGCTCTTGTGAGAAAGCCTCGTTCCAGATTTTCCCCAAAGCCCACCCGTCCTTCAAGGCCCCTTTCCTCCAGGAAGCCTGCCCTGGTGACCCTGGTGCGAAGCGATCTCTTCAGCCAGCAATAGTTCTGAACGCTCTCTTGCCAAGAGCCTCTGCTCAGGAATTTGCATTCCTTATTCCTTACACTTAATCCTTGGAACAACCCTAGGAAATACAGACCACTGTCACCCCAAGTTTACAGTAGAGGGAATAGAGGCACTATTCGCATACCAAGAGCTAACCACCTACTGGATGGTGGACTCAATACCTTTGATGAGTCACTTGGATTATCCTCACAATGGCCTCACTAAGCTGATGCTGCTTCTTCAGCTTCCGCAGCATCAGTAAGAAAACAGAGGCTCGGAGCAGTGAGCCCATCCAAGTCTCCATAGAGATCAGGTGCTGGTCCCAGGGTCAAGTCAGCCTTCTGCCTCTAGAGCTCCACTGGCTCCCTGGTGGGGGTGATGATGTGCCCGGGGTCACCCTGCAGCACAGGAGAGCCAAAGTGCCACTGCCTTGAAAATCCTTGAAACCCCGTGCTCCATCCCTCATGCCAAACAATCTTCCATCCAAACCACCCATTTGGCTCGTTTTGTTGTCAATAAATAATATGTTTGTTCCCGTCTGACTTCTCTAGTTGGACTGCAATTTCCTTGTGGTCAGAGAGTATGCCTTTGGGATTCCAGTATCATCAGGATGCCAACAAGAGCCACCAACACATAGATGCTTAAGCACGATTGAGTAATTGTTGGACATAATCTCGCATTCTCTTGAGTATGGAGATGTTTGTGTGAATCAGCAAACCAAATTTATATTGTAGAAGCAGTGAGTGCCGCCCATTCACTTTTCGTGTCTCAAAAAGTGGATCTCAGAATAAAAAGCATTCAGTTAATTACACGTGCTCAATCTAATAACAGCAGGAAAACTTTGAAATTTGTATTTCTCTCAAAGATGGGTTGCTTTCTTTGAAGTCTCCTGAGTCTGTAGAATACCAGTAAGTACTTACTCTATAAATACTTCTCATCAATTAGTCCATAAAGACACATTATATCTTAACACTAAGGAATATTTTTGTTAGGTTTTTGGCCCCGAGACTCTTGTTACTTTAACCCAAATCTTACTGGTTTTACATTGGACCTGATTTCTTTATGTGAATTTCCTCCCTCACTAATATAAGGACCTATTCCCCGAGAACAGACTGTAAAGTTTTGAAACAGCATTTCACAGAAGAAAGAAAAAAAGATTTTACTGCCAGACTTTATTTGTCCAGCTCCTTCACAGGGAGGTGGGATGGTTCCTGAAGGTTTCCTACACCAAGGACCAGCTTTAATCTATCATGTTGTCGCCCCCTACTGGTGGCACTGGAAGGTGACTTGTTCTGTAAGGTGAGGGCTGGGGCATTTTGCCTAGAAAACATCAGAGGCTTTTTGCAACTAAGAACAGTTTGTTTTTAATAGTAAATCTGCCAACGAGAGGTAGATATGTTGTATTCAACTCAATAAAAAGCTTTCCTCAGTTCTCAGATCCGTACAGAACTAACTGTACTATAACTCTTACTCCCACTGTATCACAATCATAGCCTACAATTTCCTATGTTGTCTACAATTTCATCCAATCATACTTCATCCTGAGAAGCTTGTCTTTGTTCCCTGTGCACCTGGCATAGGTCTTGAGATGTAGCAGGTGCTCAATAAATGATCATGGAATCTGGTATGTGTAAGGGAAGGGAGGGAGGAAAAGGAGGAAGACAGGCTGTTTTTTCTATATATCCCTCAGTTCATGGCAAACGATAGAGAACCACATTTGTGTACAGACCATTTAGTTATCCAAAAGTGCTTCAGGACTTTTGCCAACAGATTCAAAAGTCAGTAAAACCGTTTCTCCCCTTTCTCCTGTAGCTGAGCAGAAGTAAAAGCCTGGCACTGTTTAAATTGGGGTCATCAGCTTCTCAGATGAACAGATGTACTTTTCACTTTTGTCTTCGAGGTTCTCATTAATTTCAGGGCAGTTGAGTTATTTTTATCTTTTCTAGATGGCAGGATAAAAGAAACTAGCTGTGTATAGCTGTAGTGGACGTTTTGCAGGTTGGGCTGTGCAAGGTCAGTCCCCTTTTCTGCTAGGGGAATGGCTGGGTAGGTAGCGTGGGAGGAACCTGCCCTGCCTCCTCCTTCTCCTGATCTCCTGGCAGCCGCAGACCTGGCATGTAACACAAGATCAGTCAGCTAAAACTCTTGTCCTCGATTTGGGCTTATGAAGGGATGACAAAAAGTCATTAAAATTCTTTTTTTAGTAGTAGTCATGGGGGTGGAGAGGGAGGTAGTCTCAGCTGGAGGGGCCTTGTCTGCATCAGGAAGAAGTATCCCAGCCACAGCTCCCACCAGATGGTAGTAGTTGGGTTCTCAGATCTTGGCCCTGGGGAGCTGTCTTGGTTCTAGTCTCTATTCCAAGCATGGTCCTAAACATGCTCTGGAAATTTTGTGATTTCCAATCAATTCCTCTTTTGATTCAATGAAACCAGAGTCAGTTTTTGTACTTTGTCTAAAAGAAAAAAAAATAACTAATACAATAGCAACCAAAGGGAAAAGAGAAGTTAAAAAAAAAAAGAAAGAAAGAGGAGAGGGGAGGAATTAAGAAAGAAGGAAGGAGAAGAGAGGAAAAGAAAGGAACCTGGAGTCCTCTTGTGGTTGGCAGATGAGTGCCTAGAACTGAGGACAGTAGTGCATAGTAGGCACTCAGTAAGGCAAGTCCCTTTATTAAACAATAAAGTACAGAATGCTTGTTTGGTACTCTCCCCACCTGATCTCTGTCTCAACTCTAGGGGTCTTCTAGGGGTCAAATAACCCTGAATCAACAGCTCCAAGTGTGTGGTCCACAGGCCAGCAGAAAACACCTGGGAACTTGCAGAAAGGCAGAATATCAGCTCCTCCCCAGACCTACTAATCAGAATCCGCACTTTAATAAAGTCCCTGGTGATTCCTATGCAAATTACAGGTTAAGAAGCGCTGGCCTATGAGACCAGGGTTAAGTTGCTTCTCCTCTCAAGTCTCAGATTTTTCATCTGTACAACGAGAATAATAAGACCCAACCCATATATAGGGTAGAAATACATGAAATTGTTGTTTTATCCATTCTGACCTATAGAAACAGCCATTCCAAATAGTTCCACCTAATACTTTCAGAAGTAAGAAAATCCTCCATAGAAAGTGTTGACCACAGTGCTGGCACAAAGACAAGATGAGCAAATCTGTCCCCGGCCTTGCTTCTAGCAGAGTATTTCCAATTCAAGTTCAACATGCTCAGGACATTGGGAGTAAACTCCAATATTTCTTGGGGACAATGTGGTAACTTAATTGACAGAGAGACAACAAATGATTCGACTCAGCTGAACATTATTTCTCATGCATCTGCTCCGTGCCAGTTACTGTGTAGATGCTCAGGATACTGAGAGTCCACAGGAAAGAACACCCTGGACATGTGGCTGGTCCAGTGACTACCAGGCCATGTGGAAGTTATCACATCCATTCTCTCATTCCATTCTCCTCTCGCAATGCCTTGTGGTGGCAATCAGCCTCCTAGGTCATTAGAGAACCAAGGCCGAGCTAGTTTACAGAAGGCCAAAGGTCAGTAGCTAGCAGCTAGCTAGATGAAAGCAGAGCTAGGATCCAGACAAGGTCAGCTAACCATCATGCCCACTAGCCACAGTATGGTGACATGGCATGCTGGAAACTTCCAGAAGGCCACAGAGCTTGAATGGCTTCTTTCTCTCAAATTCTTTCTTCTTCCAGCCCCATCCTCTCCTTACCCTTTCTGACATCCGGTTCTAATTTGAGAAAACATTAAGAACTAAGTCACACCAAATGGCTTAGTTCCCAAAAGAGGGACTGCTTTTCCCTCCAAGTCTGGACAGGAACTTAGAATCAGTCGGGCGACACTTCCTGGATGGCTGAGAGCCTTCTGCACCTTCTGGACCTTGGGGTATGCCTTGGTGCCTCTCCAGTTTCAGCCTCTCCATTTTCAAGTCCTTTCTTCATCTCCGTTACAATGGAGTCCCAAGGTCCCAAGCCAAAGTCATTTCATAGTTTTATGGAAAAGCCTACAGCATGGGGGAAGATTTGTCTATACTTGGTGCACTGCCATTGCACGTTGCACCATGGGTCACCTCTCCTGCCTTTGCTGCAGCCTTGGACTCATTCATTTAATGGAAAAATGCAGAGTACCTGCTCCTGTGACTAGGCAGTGTGCCAAGGGCTGGCAGCACTGCAGGGTAGCAGAGGCTACCTTGCCTTCCCACTTTAGGGTGAACTGGCACCAAGACACTCCACATCTGCATCTCTTTGTCTTTCTTCTTTTTTAAGAGGAGACCTACTGTGGGCATGTACAGGGTGGGAGGGATAAGTCCTTGAATGAACAACCATTGGGGCAATCTCCTATCTCCTATGGGTGATTCCTGGGAGTTGGGCTATAAGTATGTCAACCCCCTGGTTCCTCAGGCAGGTTGATTCTAAAGCAGGTGTTTTACATCAGCTTCCAGAGTTCCCCAATGGGGCCCAACTCCCCCTTCCCACAGTGGAAAAGTGGTTAAACACCAGTTCTTCCTTGGTCACCTCCCTTGCCTGTCTTCCCTCCTCACCCTACCCCTGAGCTGCTCAGGATTAGCTCCTAAATAAACCACATGCACTTGAATCTGAGCTTGGAGTCTGCCTCTAAGGAAACCTCAATCAAAAGAAGCCTGGTACAAAGCCCCGGTCCCCACCCTTGAGGGCACACCCACAGCAAGCACTCATGTGCCTGTAGATCATTGTTCTCTAATTATTTATTCAACAGTTATTAAGTGGGGCTTGGGATTTCCTATGGATAAATATTATGAATAAATACTGACTTCCTATGAATAAATACTGTATACAAAAATAACCTAATTACTAGTTCTTATCTACTGACTGAAGCAAAATAAATGTCCTGAAAAAAATTGACAATATTTCCACCCTTTCTGGAGGTCTGATTCTCTGTTCAGTTTTCTTTGCTGACTTCTTCAAGTAGACTTCTTTTTTTTTTTTTTGCGGTACTGGGGATTGAACTCAGGGGCATTCTACCTCCGAGCTATACCCCCAGCCCTATTTTTTATTCTTTATTTTGAAACCGGTCTCACTAGGTTGCAGAGTGCCTCACTAGGTAGCTAAAGCTGGCTGCGAACCCAGATCCTCCGGACTCAGCCTCCCGAATGCTGGGATTACAAGTGTGCACCACCACGCCCGGCTAAGTAGACTTCTTAAGAAGACACTTCAAAAGATTTTTTAAATTAGGTGATAAAATGCATCCTAAATTTCCAATGAACAGCACTAACCACACATTTACTCCATAGTCTTCAGAACTTCAGCAGGTTATGGGTTTCACAAACTATCAGTTTCACAGAAACTCAACAGAGATGGACTTTTATTCCCACCTACAGATGCTCTCTATCTCCATGGGAGCAAAACAGATTTCTATTTTGCCAACTCAGTCCAGTAATATCTTAGTCCCCTGTGTAATTCAGCATCTTGGCTGGCCTCTACCTAGCCTGCCCCATGTCTGCCCACCTGGTGCTCAGACTGACTTTATTTCTGGTGGTAGAACACTTGCCTACCATGTGCAAAGCCCTGGGTTCCATCCCTAACACACACACACACACACACACACACACACACACACACACACGATGACGACAGAGAGATAGAAAAAGACCTTGATGGATAAAAGATTTGGGGTTCCAGGCCCAGTATCATAGCTTCTGCTATTTCCTTCCTCCTCATCTGACCTTATCTTTCCCCAAACTTTGGGTGGACGAATGCTGCTGCCAGAATGATCTGGCAAGAATTATAGTGATGGAGAGAATCCAGGACTTGGATCATCTTGCTGGGACCTTGATAATCCAGGACCTGGATCATCTTGCTGGGGCTTTGAGGATCTCCTGAGCAGCATCCTGGATCCTTTATTTCTTGACAACTAAAGGAAATGAGTGAGACACTGAATTATATTTGATATGACAACTATTCAGGGGTCGTCCACCATGCCAGCTCCCTCAGTAGGAATTCCCACACAGGGAGAAAGACATGAAGATGTGGCTTACATATTTGGTGAATTTATAGACTTCTTACCAGGGAAGTGATCTATACTCCTTAGACAATTAACTAATATTCTGAACATGAGTAAGTTGTCGTGCAGACTGTTGGTCTATTCTTTGGAGAAGGAAGACACAAGAGGAACAAGGAGGAAACAACTTTTACTAAACATCTCACACTTGCTACATGCTTTATATTCAAGTTCTTATACAATCTTCCAACCATCTTTGAGAGAGAGATTACTAGTAGCAGTATTTTCATTACTATTTCCATTTCACAAGTGAGAAAGAGCAGTTTGTTATACAGCTGTTGAAGGGGCAGAGATGGGATGTGAAGCCAAATATATCAAATTATGAATCTTGCATTCTTAATAGTATATCCAATCTGTAGTTAGATTGAGTTTAATATAGTAAGAGAAGACTTTAAAGAAGATAAAGAATTTGAACTATATGTGAAAGCTGGTCATATTTGGGTGGGCAGAGGGGAGGAGGGAAGTCATTCTGAGTGTGGGAAATGGCACAAAAGGCGATGTGCCATGGGAATGAATGTGTGATGTCCGCCACCTAAAGAAGGGCTGGTGCATGCAGGACTGATGGGTGGGTGGGTGGGTAGAGGAATGGATGGATGGAATGGTGGGTGGGAGGGTAGGTAGATGGATGGATGGGTGGGTGAATGGATAAGTGGATGGATGGATGGATGGATGGATGGATGGATGGATGGATAAATGGATAAATGGGTGGGTGGTGGGTAGGTGGATGTAGGAATGAACAAGTGATGCCACTGCATATATGGTATATATGACAGTCACTTATAAAACATGGATATAAAAATGGGAGTGATTTTTAATTAGGCATATCAATATCTTAATTTGAGGACATGCTGTCTCTCAAATATATCAGCTGCAAGTGTCTGTGGACATTTTTCTAAGATGTTTTACCTGCATCTATAGGTATAATTGTTTAATAGTTGAGAGCAAAGACTTTCATTTGAATCTGTATCTCACTATTTCCTAGGAGTGTGATTTGGAGGAAGTTTCTTAACCTCTTTGAGCCTTGATTTCTTTATGTGTATAGTGTGGATAATATCTTACATCTTACAACATCCTTCAAAGGGGTAAATGAACATGTAAAACTCTTAACCCAGGGCTTGGAAGAAATAAATGGTAAGTAAACTTTGAAAACAAATAAATACTAGAGAGCTGATTCCTCCAAGACCTTTTTGTGGCCAAGAACCTATCCAACAAGGATGATGTTAGTCTAGGTTCTCTGTAGAAATAGAATACATATATATGTCTTACTATATGAGTGAGAGATTTGATTTTGTATAAGAAATTGGTTTATATAATTATGGAGGCTATGAAGTCCAAGATCTACAGTTGGCCAGCTATAGAGTAAGGAGAGCCAATGGTACAGGTTCAGTCCAAGTCTGAAGCCCTGAGAACCAGGAGAGCTCACAGTGTAAGCTCCAGTCCTAGCCCAAAGGCAGGAGAATACTAATGATCCAGCTGAGAGACAGAAAAAATTCTTTCTTACTCAACTTTTTATTCTATTAAAGCCTTCAAAGATTCAATGTAGCCCAGCCACATTTGGAAGGGAAATTTTCTTTACTCAGTACACAGATTCAAGTGTTAATCTCATCCAGAAACATTCTCACAAACACACCTATAAGTAACATTTAACCAAATATCTGGGTTATCTTGAACCCCATGACCCAGTCAAGTTGGCACATAAAACTAACTATCACACCAAGGAGGGAAAAAAAGTAAGAGGATCACAATAGTGCAGGGGTTCAAGATTTCTGTTAAAGCCACACTGATTGAGATCCCTAAAAGATAAACAAGAGAATAACAAATGGGTGGCAGGATATAGAATCCTGAGGTTCTGGGGAGAGCCCAGAACTGGAGACCAAAAATTGGAATTTATTTATCTATTGTAGTACTGGGGATTAAAGGGATGGATATATGGAGTGGGTGATGCCGCTGCATATATGGTATATATGAGTCACTTATAAAACATGAATACAAAAATAGGAGTGATTTTTAATTAAACATATCAAGATCTCAATTTGAGTATGTTGTCTCTGAAGTTCCAATCAAAGCCCTAGCCCAAAGGCAGAATATCAAAGATCCATCTCAGAGATACATAGAAAAAATTCTTTCTTACTCAATTTTTTATTCTATTAAGGCCTCTCAGGGGCATTCTACCTCTGAGCTAATATCCAGCCCTGTTTTTTTGTTTTGTTATTGTCGTGTTTGTTTTGTTTCATTTTTTTCTTAAAGACAGGCTATTCTCAGCTGGGCATGGTGGTGCACACTTGTAATCCCAGCATTTGGGAGGCTGAGACTGGAGGATCTGGGTTCGCGGCCAGCCTCAGCTATCTAGTGAGGCCCTCCACAACTTAGTGAGACCCTGTTTCAAAATAAAGAATAAAAAATAGGGCCGGGGGTATAGCTCGGAGGTAGAATGCCCCTGAGTTCCTTCCTTCCACAGCCCTGTTGGCAAGAAGGAAAACTAGCATCTTCTCTCAACCTCAGTTTCCTAACCTATAAAATGGGACGATTAGTGTATACACATCTTGTAGGGTGATGGTGAGAAATGAATGAATGGAATGCATGAAGGGGGCTGACTGGAGGTGGGTGAGAGCTGCAGAAATCCGAATTTCCTATTCCCTCAGGTATCTCCGTAGATGCTCTAGGAACATCCGTACAAGACGAGAGACCTGAGCTCTGTTCTTCAGGGGCTTGTAGATCCCTTTGTGCTAGGTGGGGACACGGGAACCCCTCATCCCTGATACTTAACATCTGCACCTCCCTTCATGCACCGTGTTCTTCTTACTTCCTGCTATTTAACAAGTTCTCCCTGCACCTGGAACTCTTTCTCTACTCCTCTTAGCAGTTCCAGGGATGTCAGGTAAAATATAAGACAGCCCAGTTAAATCTAAATATCCAATAAATAATGAATATATATATATATATATATATATATATATATATATATATATATATTTTCTTTTTTGGTGGTGCTGAGGATTAAACCCAGGACCTCCTAAAGGTTAGACAAGTACTCTAACCACTGAGATACACCCCTAGTCCCTTGGAGATATTCTTTTTTTTTTTTTTTAATTTTTATTGTAGTAATTCGTGCAATATAGCATACATCTTTGTTAAGTACAAATTGTTAACAACATATTTGCACAAAATTCTCATTTGACCCCTTCCCCGATTCCCTCCCCATTCCCTCCCCCTCCCTCCCCCTAAGGTTCACTTCAGTGAGTGACCTTGATATGACTGTGTAGGTACATCATGTGCTTT
>PVLC010014370.1:0-39490 GCA_004027655.1 Graphiurus murinus
TTTTTTTGCGGTACTGGGGGTTGAACTCCGGGGCATTCTACCTCCGAGCTATACCCCCAGCCCTATTTTTTATTCCTTATTTTGAAACCGGGTCTCACTAAGTTGCGGAGTGCTTCACTTAGGTAGCTGAGGCTGGCCGCGAACCCGGATCCTCCGGTCTCAGCCTCCCGAATGCTGGGATTACAAGCGTGCGCCACCATGCCCGGCTTCCCACAGATTTTAAGTTATATTATTACTCTATATAACAGTAGTAATTTGCTCATTATAGCAACCACTATTACTTAAAAATATTTGCAATTATACTACCATTTCTCTAATTTTTGTTTTATAGTACATTTATTTAGGCAAGAACAAACAAAATAAAACCCTAAATTGACAAATTGCAACAAATCAATAAATACAGTAGACATTGGTAGAGTCAAGCATGAAACTCAAAGTTGCCAACTTTGACAAGTATATAAAACAATCTTAATAACTATTTACTTCACTCTGCTCTGTATAAAGCTTGGTGATAAAGGTGTCTGTTTGCAACAACTAGAAGGTATTTGGATAAAAATATTGCTGGTCTGGGATTCATGGTTCCCCAAGCAATACTGATTTGCTGAGGGATTTTTTTTTCATTCTTATTCAGTATTTTTAATTTAAAATATTTCATATTCATGTTTATGTTGCTTTTTTCCCTGATGTTTTATTGAATTAATTCTATATTTTTCAGGCCACAGAAACTATCATAAGAGTATGGCCCCAACTGTCAGATTATATTATTCAATATTCTTCTGCTCAGATCCTGGAGAGGTGGCTATTTTTATACATTCTATTAGGCACAAGAATTGTTAGGTTTTAATTTTAAAGAAATGTTCCACATCTGAGATCTCTGATATAGTTACTGTTACAGTGAGATAACTTCTCAGGAAAAATGACTTCATAGTTTGGACGTTTTTTTCCCCCATCTTTTCATGAATCTACCAGCCAGTAGAGAAAGATAAACTTCTACCTCACTGCTGAACTGCTCCCTTTCAGCTTATACATCTTCTTCTCAAACAATATATTCAAGGACTTGGAATATAATTGCCAATTTTGTTGATGATAGATGAGGTTGAGCAATGTAGGGATGTCTTTTTCTATTCTGCAGTGCTTATGGTAAAAACAAATGGGGTGGTGACTAAGAGTACATGAAATATGAGTTAGATAAACTGTTCTAAGGTCCTTCATAATGAAGTCTATTTAAAAAGATGTCATGAGATGATTTCCCTCTACCAAAAAACAGAAAGAAAGAAAACCCAACAAAAACTGTATTTGGAAAAAAAAACTGGCTATTTTTAAAATCAATATTAGGCATTTATATAATTATTTTTTTCTTCGGTGGTGGTGGTGCTGGAGATTGAACCCAGAGCTTCAAACATGCTAAGCAAATGGTCTACCACTGAGTTATCTCCTCAGCACAATTAATCAATTTTCTAGTGCCTGATATAATGACATTTAATTTTTTTTTTTTTTTTTTGCTGTGTATGTATGTGGTACTAGGGATTGAACTCAGGGGCATTTGACTTTTGAACTGCATGCCCAGCCCTTTTTATTGTTTGTTTTAAAACAGGGTCTTAGCTGGGCATGGTAGCACATGCTTATAATCCCTGTACTTGGGAGGCTAAGATGAGAGGATCACAGGTTCAAAGCCAGCCTTAGCAACTTAGCGAGGACCTCTGCAACTTAGTGAGACACTGTTTCCGAGTAAATAAAATCAGGCTGGGGGTATAACTTGTAGGTAAAATGCCTCTGAGTTAAATCCCTAGTACCAAAAAACAAATAAACAAGCAAACAAAACCAAACAAACAAGGTCTTGCTAGGTTGCTAAGAGTCTTGTTATGTTGCTAAGGCTGGTCTTTAACCTGTGATCCTCCTGTTTCAGCTTCCCAAGTACTGAGATTACAGGCATGTGCCACCACACTGGCTGACATCTAATATTAATAGAGAAAGACAAGAATGGTTTGAGAATAAATGTCAAACACAAAACCTTTTCTACCCTATATGATGCTACCTTGCCTCTTGTCTCAATATATCTCCTATATTTTATCACTTACCTCACTCCAACTTCCTACAAAATCTTTTCATAGTAAGACATAGTCATACAAATATTCACTGAACAACCTTAGCTTCTCAAAGCAGCCTGTCAGTTTTGATAGAAAAAGGATTTGAAAATGTTATCCTAAGATATCCTCACAACAGTTATGGATATCGGAACAATTAAAGAAATGTACTCACTTAAAACTACTTTCTCTGAAACAGTAACTTTGAAGGATTTTTAGTTTATAGGAGAGTCCATCCAGGAAAGCAACCTTATAATTATTTGTTTCTACTCTTAACAAACTTAAATACAGAAAATGAATGGACTAATGATTGGAAACTGCTTCCAAAAATAATTCTATCATTTGTCATCTCAGTGGGATTATGTAGAATAAAAATAAATAAAATATATAAAATTCTCTAATTGTTATTGTCTGTTTCTTTATAATAACACCTTTTAGGATCATGGCTAAGTGTCCAGTACTTAATCACTAAAATAAAAATGAGCTATCAAGTACTTATCATTCTTATATGTGGGATATTATATCATAAGTTCTAAGGATGATACAAAGATGCTTAAGGCAGAAGTATTGTCAAGGAGTTTATGGTTTAATTTGGGAAACGAGGGATATGAAAATTAAAATATTCCAAGAGTTTAACTATAACAATGACTTAGGATGTTAGGATAGTTACAGAGGTCTTTGATATTCAAGGATTTATTCTAAGGTAATTTAAAAATATTACTTATGTAATTTAAAATATAGAAATGTATAACTATTATATCCCTCCTTAGTCCTGACTCTGAACTTTCCTTTCTCTTTCCATTTTTGTAGTACTGAGACTATATCCCCAGGTTTTAAAATTTTTACTTTTCGTGCTACTGGCAATTGAACCCAGGGGCATTCTACCTTCGAGCTACACCCTTACCCCTTTTTATTTTTCATTTTGAAACAGGGTATCATTAGGTTGCTGAGTGTCTCGCTAAGTTGCTAAGGCTAGACTTGAACCTGCAATCCTCCTATCTCAGCCTCCTAAGTACTGGGATTATGGGCAAGCACCACCATGTCCAGCTTTCAGCCTTTCTTATAAATTTCATTTTTAGATAGGCTTTCACTTAGTTGCCAGGCTGGCCTTAAACTTGTCATCCTCCTGTCTCAGTCTCTACAGTCACTGTGCTTATGGGAAAGTGCCATGGTACCTAGCCTAAACTTTTCTTTTTTTTTTTTTTTGCGGTACTGGGGATTGAACTAAGGGACATTCTACCTCCGAGCTATACCCCCAGCCCTATTTTTTTTATTCTTTATTTTGAAACCGAGTCTCACTAAGTTGCGGAGTGCCTCACTAGGTAGCTGAGGCTGGCCGCGAACCCGGATCCTCTGGTCTCAGCCTCCCGAATACTGGGATTACAAGCGTGCGCCACCATGCCCGGCTTAGCCTAAACTTTTCCTATGATCCCCTAGAACTAGAGACAGCATATAAAGGGAAAATAAATGGGGTTACTTACCCTACTTTTCTTTATCACATTGCAGAGAGCATATTTTTAACCTAGTGTATATATATATATATATATATATATATATATATATATATATATATATATATATATTGTGTAAGCATAAAGTTTGAATTTCAAACTGTACTCATAAAAATCATAGATTATTATCTAGTATCATCCTGTACTGATGATTCAAAGGATTATAGGGAAGCACTGAGCACAGATAAAACATTCTTCCCTAGGGGAACCTAATATAATCAGATGTCTCCCTAAAATGTCCATTATTTCCCATTATGATGTGCTTTGGTTTCATATTACCAGATACGTTTTTTAAAAGTTTGTGCAGACACATGGACATTGAAAAGAAGCCATTTCTGTTTCAAAAGATTTCAATTTTATATTCTGCTAATTATAAAAATAGGAAAAGGCTCATGTGACTATGCCCCATTTTCCAGCTAGCCATGACCCATAAATCCATGGATTCCAGGTCTACTTCCAATAAACAAATTAGCCGGACCATGTATATCCTACTGAAAATATTTTATAGAAAGACTTTCAGTCTAGAAGTTAAATGCCACCCAAAAGATTAACAAGAAGGTCTGGGAGGTTATTAGCATGATTGTAAGGTGGTCTGTTAAGGACATTCTTTCCTCTCACATTGCTCAGGGAATGAATCCCAACCTGCTCTTAATACCCATTTCTAGCAGGGCATGGTGGCACACGCTTGTAATCCCAGTATTTGGGAGGCTGAGACAGGAGGACTACAGGTTTGCAGCCAGCTTCAGCTACTTAGTGAGGCCCTCCACAACTTAGTAAGACCCTGTTTCAAAATAAAGAATAAGAAAAAAAATAGGGCTGGGAGTGTAGCTCAAAGGTAAAATGCCCCTGATTCAATCCCCAATACCCAGTACTGCAAAAACAAACACCCCCCCAAAACAAACAAACAAACAAACAAACATTTCTGGCAGGATATGGTGGTGCACATCTGTAATCCCAGTACTTGGGAGGCGAAGACAGGAGGATCTCAGGTTCAAGGACAACCTGAGCAACTCAGCAAGATCCTCAGTGACTTAGGAGACCCTGTTTCAAACTAAAAAATAAAAAAAGGGCTGTGCATCTAAGCTCAAAGGTAGAATGTCCCTGGGTTCAATCCCTAGTACAAAAAGAAACCAAACCAAACCAAACAACAACAATAAAAAAAACTTTCCAAAACAATGCAAGAACAAGAACCATTTTCTGTCTCTATAAGTAAAATATTTACAATTCTTCTTTTAATTGTAGCTATGAAGATATTTTCACTTTGTACTTTTACTGTGCCTGCTAGGTTCCTCCTGATCCATCTATGGTTCATTCTGCTCTGTTATTTAATGTTTAGGGGCATAAAGTTCTTACAGTATTGATACAAGTAGGATTGGGAAAGTAACCTAGCCTTATATTTGATAAGACACCTCTATGTAGTTTTCTTTTCTTTTTTTTTTTTGTGGTACTGGGTATTGAACCCAGGGGCATTCTAGCTCTGAGCTACACCCTCAGCTTTACTTTATTTTTGTTTTGAAACAGGGTCTCACTAGGTTAATGAACGTCTCATTACTTGCTGAGGTTGTCCTCAGACCTGTGATTCTCCTGTTTCAGCCTCCCAAGTACTGGGATTATAAGCATGCACCACCATACCCAGCAAGCACTTATATTTATATATTAGTACAGAGTGATTATTCAGAACTTTTTATGCCCCAAATGGTCTGGTGATTTTGAGTCATTACAAGAGAAAATATAAGAAATACTTCTTTAGCTGGGCATGGTGGCGTGTGCCTGCAATCCCAGTACTTGGGAGGCTGAGACAGGATGATCTCAGGTTTGAGTCCAGCGTTAGCAATTCATCGGGACACTCAACAACTTAGTGAAATCCTGCTTCAAAATAAAAAATAAAAAAGGCCGAGGGTGTAGCTGGGAGGTAGAATTCCCTTGGGGCTCAATCTCTAGTACCAGAAAAAAATAATAGAAATATTTATCTGACATCATGTAGTTATAATAATAAAGAATGCAAACTCATTCTGTAATAAGATGAGATGTTTTACATATAACTCATGGGTGACCTGATGCTCAATGCATGGGGAAGTCATGCCTTATGGCCACAGGCCTCTGCATTTGCCATAGGCCAGCATGAGGTTTATGGAAGGATGAGACTTTCTATTTGTTCTAGAAAGGGGGGCTGGTGTCATATCCAAAGACATGCTCAAGCATTGCAAAGGCTCCTGTAGAGCTGTTCTAGTCTACCTGAGTTGACCACATCCTACCTTACAAGCTTACAATTGAAAGTACAAAGAAAGGCACATTGTGGAGCATTTATTATTTGATGACTTGTCTTGGCCATGCTCTCATCTTAGGAAAGCCCTGATGAAGGTGGGGGAAAGGGACTCAGCAATCCTTTAATTCCTCAGCCTACATGGAGATAAAAAGGGCTTGCAGCAGGGCTGACCAGGTTTTTGTTTCATTTAGCTTTTTGCTTTCCTTTATTACCCCAAACCACAAAGAGTAACTTTGGTTTTTGCACAGAAAACCTTGATGACATAGACAAACCAAGGAAAAATACCAGCAATACAAGAAAGGGCTAATGAGGTCGCCATGGTGATGCCCAAGATGGCAGCCTCACAGTGGTGGACTGGCCGCACTTGGTTATCCTAAGGGCCAGTTTTCAACCAACAGTACTACAGAGTTGACACAGCTAGGAGCAACAAGTGACAAGATGATAATCTTAACTCCCAATCTTTATTATTTTATTAGAGTGACTTGAGTAAACCACCAATCTCTGTACATCTTAGCTGTTTCCTCCTTATCAAATAATAAGATGAACTGGTTTCAGCATAAATGAGACTGTGTGTTTTGGCATATGGGTGAAACACATAGTGTGCCATTTTGTACATAGTAGGTAAATATTAAACTTTGCTTTCTTGGTCTGGGAGATTATATGGTCTGTAACTATGAGAAACATTCCTTTACAAAAAGCTCCAGACTAAGAAAAAGTGAGCAAACCAATAGGAAACAAAAAACAAGGGAAACAAAAGCCTTCTAGAACAAAGAAGCAAGTTAAAAAATTACACTTTGCAGTGACCGACATACAATGGCTTCGGAGACCAAGATTGATGTGGATAAGCTGAGAAAGAAAAACAGAAAAAGCAATTGAAAGTTTCAGGAAGAGCACAGCAGCGTCTCAGTTTCGTTCACTCAGGAGTTAACAATATCACACAAGATGTGATCATTTCCTGAATGCTGACAGTTGGCTAAGCCTCAGCTAGGACCTGTTCTTAGGAGCTTTCCAGACTGAGAAAGGCAGAGACTTTTTTCTATCTTGCACAAGGATTTTAAAGTTTTGCAATGTGACAGCACTGATTTATACAATACACTTGTAATTTATTTTATTTTTATTTATTTTTGATACTGGAGATCGAACCCAGGGGCTTTCTACCTCTGAGTTACATGCCTAGCCCTTTCATTTTTTTTTTTTTATTTTGAAATATGGTCTCACTAAGTTGTAGAAAGCCTCACTATATTACTGTGTGCTGGCCTCAAACCTGTGATCCTTCTGACTCAGCCTCCCAAGTACTGGAATTATAGGCATGCATCACTGGGCTCAGTCAGTTTATTTATTTATGTATTTATTATTATTATTATTATTTGCGGTATTGGGGTATTGAATTCAGGGACATTCTACCTCTGAGCTATACCCCCAGCCCTATTTTTTAGTCTTTATTTTGAAACAGGGTCTCACTAAGTTGTGGAGTGCCTCACTAGGTAGCTGAGACTGGCAGTAAACCCGGATCCTCCGGTCTCAGCCTCCCGAATGTTGGGATTACAAGCGTGCACCACCAGGCCGGGCTCAGTTTATTTTTTAAGAAGAAATGCATACATACACACTGTGTGTATGTGTGTATGTGTGTGTGTATAATGTATGTGTGTATGCACATACACATATGAGAAAAAGAGAGAGCAAGCATGTATGTTAACACGTTAACATTGTCATCAAAAGAAGTATTTAAAATCCCTCTTTTTAGCCCTGACTCACCCACCCAATGTCCTGGAATGATGAAGGGGAAGAGTGAATAGGATTTGAAGTTTTCCTGCTGAGAAAGGGACATTTTCTGCAACCAGGTCAGTGTTCAAAGGACTAATGCTCTAAGGAAATTACCCAAAGGGGAAAGGCAGTTCAGGGTTATTAAGTTATTTTAAAATGTTGTCCAGCTGCTGCTGACCTTTGTGCAGGGAACAGGATACTGCTTCCCAGGGGGACAGGATAAGAAGCAATTAGAGAAGCCTAGGAGAAGCTCAGGAATGTTTGGGAATTCACACATACCTCAAATTGTATGGGAACTCTTAAGAATGAAAATAAACCAATTAGATCAGGGACATATTTGGGTCCTAGGAAATATTCCAAACATGTAGCTCATACTGGATACACTCTGCATTTCCGAAAATCCCAATACTAAGTATCTAATAGAGGTCAATTAGCTTTCAGTTTTAGAGCAGATGAAGAAAGCCAATTAACATTTCTTGGGTGGTATTCCTCTTGTGCCATAAAGTAGAATGGGCATCACGTTAAGGAAATTGTTCAGAAAGCAGTCAGAATATAATAGAGCTGGGCTCTGGTAGCCACTGAGTTTTAAGAGAAGCATAGATGAGAACTTTTTATTTTATAGAAAAAACATTGTAACATTCGGTATATGTAGTCCTTAAAGGTGGAAATAAATGGATAAACATATAGATAGATAGCAGCTAAAATGTAATGTGTGCAGGCAAAATTAAACTTACTATAATAGACATGGTACAGCACACATGTCCCCTACTTCATGCATGGCACTTTTGGGGATGTGAGTGAGCCTAGGATACATTTAATTCTATTTCTTCAAAAGAAAATAAACTATTTCAGCCATTCCTCTATTTTCTTTTTCTAATTTTCTTAAAGATGTCATTTCTTACATAATTATGTGGCACACACAAACAAAACAAAACAAAATTGAATTAACCAATTCATTTATTCTTTCAAGTATTTACTGAGCAGTGCTATCTGTGAGGCACTATACTAGAAAATGTTATACCTATCCTCATGAAGTATGTTATTTCAGTAAAAGTTATACAAAGTATCTCACGAAACTGAAAAAAAAAAGATGAGTTTTTTTTATACCTCTGAGCTGCAGTGTTCTTTTTGTTTTGAAACAGGGTCTTGCTAAGTTGCTGAGGGTCTTGCTAAATTGCTGAGGCTGGCCTCAAACCTGTGATTTTCCTGTCTCAGCTTCCCAATAACTGGGATTACAGATGTGTGCCACTGTACCTGGCTTTTTTTTTTTTGAGGTGGTGGGGATTGAATCTAGGACTTTATGCATGCTAGGCAAGTGTTCTGCCACTGAGCTACATTGCCAACCCTAGGATGCAAGTTTTTTTTTTTTTTAATGAACCTATAAAACACAGAAGATACCAATATCCATATCTCCCAGCAAGATCTGCAAAACAGAAGGCCAGAATCAATACTCTGCATAACACTATGGCATCTCATTCATTCTCTTTCAGTTCATTTCTTAACCTGAGTTGTTTTCATGATTATATCATCCATTAAGCATTACTGACTATTCCTTCATTGTGGTTCCAGAGCTTAATGAGACTCAGCCAATGTGACCTTTGGAACCATCAAACTGTGGAGGAGAAAGCACAGCAGAGAAGGCTGACCTCTGGGTTATCTTTGTGTACTAAGGCCTTTTGAAAGTGTCAGAGCACTAGGCTTTTGGCAGTAATTTCAAAAATTTAATTACCCAGAGATATTCACCAGTGTTCTCAAAGACTGACAGCTCAAATTAGACAGCTGATTCTCTGTTACATCCACTTTATTTCACCAATGGTGCTAAATGGTTAAGTAAAAGGTTTCGGATTATTTGTCCTTTCTATCCTGATAAGATTGATGGTGCAATAAGAATCCTCAAGGGCAATATGAAGATTCATTTTCACTCCTCTGGAAAACTGTCACAAACAATTTCTCTTTCAAAGTCAACATTCATAAACTCAGAGAATGTCAGGACTGGAAATGACCTGTGATATCATGTGGTTCAGCCCCCTTTGATGACAGAAGGAGAAACTGAGGCCCAGAGTAGATAAGTGATTCACAACTGGTCAAATAGCTACTTAATAGAGAAGCTGAAATTAGAAATCAAGACTTCTGATGGCTGGTCTATTTAAAATTTCCACTACTTAATATCATTTTGTCAGCTGCTAAAAAGGTGTATTTTGAAGAAGAATGCACATGAAAAGCCTCCTACCAGAAATGGCACAAAATTATACATTGCATGATGTGTTCATATTCTATGAAAAGCTATGCCAAAACTCAGCCAATTTTCAAAGGAAATGTCAGAACGCTGGTATAATTCTTAGAATAGCCAGATAGGAGTGAGACACACAGGCAATGTCTTCCAGATCAGACACCATAATCCAGTGTTCTTTCAAATAAGAGCTCATCTCATTTTCGAAAGAGACATCCACTATAAGCCAGCTGACAGAGATATTTAGCACGTTGATTACTGCTAGAGCTAAGACGTAGTTAACCAGTGCTTCCTCTGTATATAAGTAAAGGTACTGAAACAGCAATCAAGAATTCAAAGGAACAAACTAACCCAAACTTGAATGAGAACAACTCCTGGCACAAATAGAAGCTGGAACAAGAATAAGAACAAGATATGCTTTAACATGGGAGATATTTGAAATCTGCAAAACTGCCTAGAAAGAAGTCATAGAGGAAATATGGTAAAAGGGGTGGGGGTGTCAAGAGTCAGATGCTCCTGGAGTTAGGGAACATGGGTTCTAA
The DNA here is from genome assembly GCA_004027655.1 of Graphiurus murinus. NCBI lineage: Eukaryota > Metazoa > Chordata > Mammalia > Rodentia > Gliridae > Graphiurus > Graphiurus murinus. The sequence goes on from PVLC010014370.1 coordinate 10,398, forward strand.
AAAATCAGAGCAAGATCTATGAGTCCAAAGCAGAATGTAGACAAAGGAGATCCAGAGGAGCAGCAATAGCAAAAGGTAAGCTTAGGGAGATGGCCACAATTCCATTCAGTCAAAGACTCATAGTACTAGAGCTATGGAAATGGTAGGCCATAAGAAGACAGGAGAGTCAGAACCCAAACTAGGAATTTCATCAGACACAGCCACCATCTAAGACATGGTGACTGATGCAGGTATTGACTTCAGCCAGGGAGGGTAGTTTCTATTGCATTTTGCTAAGCAGGAACCACCAGAAAGTTGTCAACAATGTAGATAAAACAAATGGTTGTAGAAACATGCCTGGGGTGAAGAGTAGAGAGAAGGGTAGATCAAGGTCATACATACCAATAGACATATAACATCCAGAATAACTAGCAGGAAGAGACAGACACTCCTGTGGACATGAGCTGCTTTATGAGCACTGCACATTAAAAAAAAAAGCTGAACAGTTAGTTTCCCTCGGACCCCATTTTTCACTCTTCTTTTTTTGTACTGGGGATTGAACTCAGGGGCATTCTACCTCCGAGCTATACCCCCAGCCCTATTTTTTATTCTTTATTTTGAAACCGAGTCTCACTAAGTTGCAGAGTGCCTCACTAGGTAGCTGAGGCTGGCTGCGAACCCGGATCCTCCGGTCTCAGCCTCCCGAATGCTGGGATTACAAGCGTGCGCCACCACGCCCGGCTCATTTTTCACTCTTCTGTGAAGTGCTTCAGAGATATTTAGAGGAACCCGATGCAATGCATTACTGCTGATTGAGTCAGCAGGTTTACTACTGAGTTTCATTAGTAAATTCCGCCCAATATTTAGCAACCGCAGCGTCTTTGAAGGAGGGAAAGGACCAGCTTGTCTAAAAATCAGATCCTTCCTAAGGGACAGCTGGCAGAAATATGAGGTCAAACGATTCATCTGGTATTACTGAAAAGTAGCAGAAAATGAACGTTCAGCTAGAACTAATATATGTAGAACAGGTTTTGACCCCAATTGGTTTCTCCATTTCTGTACCAATGGGAGGCAGAGAATAGCACTTACTTTCTTCCTGAGTTGAGTGGAGGCTAGAGAGAATGTTAACAAATTTAATAACCAATATTTGGATCGTTCTAGTCACGACATCCCAAGGAAGATATTACAGGGCTGGAAAAGATCCAGGGAGAAGCAACTAAGATGATCAAGGGGAAAGCTTATCTTTCACTCAAGGACAGACTAAAAAGGATTAGAATTTCTCAGACCAGGAAGATGAAAATGAAGGTTAAAGTTAACTCTGAGTAAATAGAAATATAGTTACCGAATTCCAAAGCACTTAATTGGGGCCATTCCTTGAGGTTAAAGGATATATATACAAGAGAAATTAAAACATGCTTTGATTTATATAGTAGTCAGTATATCTGTGGAACTTCTAAAACAAGGTCAAGGTAACAAATGGCAAAAGTTTAAGACACTACTGGAAAAACTCACTGCCAATTGATTTACAATGCATCATTAAGAAATTGTCATGATAGCTGGGCATGGTGGCGCATGCTTGTAATCCCAGTACTTGGAAGGCTGAGACAGGAGAATCACAAGTATGAAGTCAGCCTCAGCAATCTAGTGAGGCTGTCAGCAATTTAGTGAGACCTTGTTTCCAAATAAAAAATAAAATATGTCTGCGGGTGTTTCCTAGAGGTAGAAAGCCCCTAGTTTCCATCCCCAGTACCATGAAAAAAAAATGGTCAAAAGCCAGTGGCAATGGCACATACCTGTAATCCTAGCTGCTCAAGAGGCCAAGGCAGGAGGATCGCAAGCTTGAGGTCAACCTTGGCAGTTTAGCGAGGCTCTGTCTTAAAATAAAATAAAAGGGCTGGGAGTGTAGCTCAGTGGTAGAGTACACATGGGTTCAATCCCCAACACTGAAAAAAAAGTGATCATGATATACCCTAATTTTTTAAAATAAAAATTACTAAGTTAACTGCCAAAGCCACCTCTGGTGCCCAGAGTTCTGGGCTGGTTGCCTTGGTGGTCTGACCCAATGTGATATTTCTTATACTCTAATCTCGGCATCTATGTTGGAACATCTTGCATGCAAGTTTGGGATTCCTAAATTCTTTTAACAGTCCAGAACACAGAAGAATAATTTTCTAACTCATTAAGAAAGCAAGAGAGTCCTGGCTCTTGGCTCTATTTGGTTTACCCATATGGGAGTATGCAACATGAAAAGGTGAAAGAAATCCTAACAGAATGCAGCAGCTGGTTAAAGGCTATTATATTGAAATTTTCATGAGTTTGACAGTAGGCCAAAAAACTACAAAATGGCAGAGTCGAAAAGGCAGTTGTAACAGGTTGAACATTGTTGGTGATTATTTTTTCAGTGGCAATGAAATCTGTAATCAAATAACCTGAAAGAGATGCTGGCAGAAATAAGAGAGCCCCAAGGGAGAGGGAATATGAAAACTGTAACAATGATGTATGCTATGGACTAATAAACTAGACAAACATGGAGCTGGAAGTATCAAAATCAAGGTTCATAGCATCATATGAAAAGTCGGTGTCAGGATGCCAACATAAACACTGCCTGATTTGCAATCTAGAGCAAAAGATGTTAATGACTTCAAACCTCAAGGATGAATGGCCAAGTCAACAACCAACTAGAATGTGTGCTATTGGTATACAAATCTCTTGTTATTTAGGTGACTGGTTTAGCTCAGCATTGGAAAGGAAATGTTTCAAAGCATTAAAAAAATAGCCAAGCCGGGCGTGGTGGCGCATGCTTGTAATCCCAGCATTCGGGAGGCTGAGACTGGAGGATCCGGGTTCGGGTTCGCGACGAGCCTCAGCTACGTAGAGCGAGGCACTCCGCAACTTAGTGAGACCCGGTTTCAAATTAAAGAATAAAAAATAGGGCTGGGGGTATAGCTCGGAGGTAGAATGCCCCTGAGTTCAATCCCCAGTACCGCAAAAAAAAAAAAAAAAATAGCCAGAGCTGGTTTTGCATCTGGGGATCTTGTGGTGAAAAACTCCTAAGTTAAGCAAACAAGATGAGAAAAAGGGAAAATGGGGACTTGTTGAAGCAATGTCATGTAAACTTATTTTTCAACCAATAAGGTATCAGGGATTATGAATGACATCTGAAAGTCCACTGAATCTTATACATCAAAGTAATGTGCTTTATTAAATAGAATGCTTTAGATAACAGTGATAGGCAAATAAAACACCAATGACATTAATAATCTGCTTATTAACAATGTATATTTTATGAACATTTGTTCTCTCTATAGTAAAGCATAATATTTTAGAGTTATATTTGAGAAGTATAATCTTTAGTTTCAAATAGATTATAATTGTAGGGAGAATTGTTTTCCATAAAGTATCAGATATATCTTTCAAAAATTGTGCAATGCCAAGAGACTGATCACTTCCGAGATTTTGATGGTCTCCATCCTTAACTTTCTATTAATTTTCCTGCCTATTGTTTTATGTCGCTTACTACTGAGGCAGGAAGAATAATACTCCTAGATTAAACAGCAAGATTTGAACTCCCAAAAGAGGAACCTGGATAAACCAAAGCTAACCAGTTGAAAAAAAATCCTTATGGCATTTTTTATAAATAAGAACTTATGCTAGTAATTCAAATAATGAATTTTAAAACATAAAATTCTTGAACAAAAACTGAGATCTTAGGTTTTTGAGTTTGAACAAGGCCATTTGATGAGTCAACTCATTGATTCTGAGAGCTAAAAAGGACCTTAGATATCATATAATCAAAGTTCTTATTTTATAAGCTAAAACCCAAGGTTTACATAGCTTAATGACTTGCTCAAGACCACATAGTCAACTCCTGTTAGAGGGAGGATGAGAATTATAATTTTTTTATTTATAGATTGATGCCTTTATCAATGCCACCACCATGATCCTCAAGTACACAAAGGAACTTTGAACATATAGGACATGTAACTAATCTCTAATTCCACTGAGGAGAAGAAGGAAACTAATTTACTGGAGGGGGTGGTATTATAGCTTTTTTGGAATTTGTCTCAGCTTTCTCTTTCTCTCTCCCTCTCCCTCTCCCTCTTCCTCTCCCTCTCCCTCTCCCTCTTCCTCTCCTCTCTTCCCCTCCTCTTCTCTCCTCTCCTTTCTCTCTCTCCCCTGAGGATTGAACCCAGGGATGTTCTACCTCCAATCCCAGCCTCAGCCCTTTTTACTTTTTATTTTATATTTTGAAACAGGCTCTCACTAGGTTGCTGAGACTATCTCTAAATTGTTGAGGCTGGTCTTGATCCTGCAATTCTCCTTTCTCAGCCTCCCAAGTACTGGGATTATAGGCATGAGGCACCATGCCTGGCTTCAACTGTGTATATTTTATTGAACCTCTCCCACAGTAATTTTCTATACTAGTGTCTTTCTTCATAATCACAAATTTTCATTTCTGACTAAGATGTCTGACCTGCTAATTCTTTAGTCCATTAATAAAGATCTCATTTTTACCCAATTCATTTTCGTGTGTGTGTGTGTATGTGTGTGTGTGTGTGTGTGTGTGTGTGTGTGTGTGTGTGTGTGTGTGTGTGCTTTGCTGGAGATGGAAATCAGGGCCTTATACAAGTTGGGCAAGGTTTCTACCACTGAGCTATATCCCCAGCCCTTTTATAATTTCATTTTGAGACAGGGTATGGCTAGGTTGCTCATGCTGGCCTAGAACTAGTGATCCTCCTGCCTCAGTCTCCTGAGTAGCTGGGATTACAGGCTTGTGCCACCACACCCAGCTATCCAATTCCTTTATAAGCAGAAATGAAGGCTCTTTTGTGGATGAGATTTTGGGATCATTTGAGAATCAAAGATACCTTTAAGCCATTACTCCTCAAATAATGAGGTCAGCCTGGGCAACATAGCGAGACCCTCTTTCAAAATAAAAATAAAAAGAAGATCTGGGAATTCTGGGTATGGTGACACACACCTACAATACAAGTATTTGGGAGGCAGAGACAGGAGGATCCAGGTTTGAAGTGAGCCTCTGAAACTTAGTGAGGCTCTCAGCAACTTAGCAAGACCTTGCTTCCAAATAAAATTGGTCTCTAGGGGGTATAGCTCAGAAGTAGAATGCCCCTGAGTTCAATCTTGAGCAACACACACACACACACACACACACACACACACACACACACACGGGGATGCAGCTCAGTGGTAGAGCACTTACCTAGCATTCACAAGGGCCTGGGCTCAATCCACAGCACCATTTAAAAATTATTATATATGTTATATATATATATATATATATATATATATATATGTACTTTGTATATTTATATATACATAATTATATATAGTAGAAGTAATGTAGCATATTATTTAATAAAATATGATTTAGATATGTATTAAAATGTAATTTAGTTATGAAGTGAATGAAATATAACCAAATGATAAAATTAAATAAAAATAGGAAATTTGAAAAGTAGAATCAAAGTATATTAAGGGAGAATTTTTAAAGTTAAGAGATGCCTCATCTTGAAAAATATAATAAGACAAAGGGTAAACCATTTCCTAAAGGGTGTATGTCTCCTCAAAGAGCCAAAAGAGTGCCTTCATCCCCATTCTTCTGAGTTAACCAAATAGAAGCATGAAATCAAATTTCTTGAAAACTGTAGTAATGAAGATCTAGGACTGCTGTTATTGCTTTAGAACTGAATTATGAAGAATTGATGGGCAGCAGAAGAATAAAAACACACTCGATAAAAGATGGCAGGTTGAAAAAATGGGAACACATTTAATATTTGCAGCAGGACTCACAGCAGCCACCAGTTCAAAGACTTCAGTTGGTATTGAAGATTGCTTCATGAGCCCAATTAATTCTAATTGTTGTTGGGGTAGCCAATGCAAAGTTAAGTTTAAGTTTGACTCTATTGTATGATTGATGAGAGACTGTTAAGGTAGCATAATAACTCAATATCCTTTCTCCTCTCTCTTCTGTGTCTACTCAATGCATCATAATTTATATTTCACACAACATCCTTCCTTTGTTTTGCTTTGACTGGCACAAGTGGTCCCAGAAAACAGTACTGTTATGATGTGATTATTAGGTAACAAACACTGAGTGCTACATATCAAGAATGAACAACTGAGCTCCACACATCCCAGACTGCTGCTGTCTGCCTTTGGGATACATGAAGTATTCACTCATCTAAAAAAGTTTGTGTACACATAACCACAGAAACCTATATCTGTCTGAATAAGAAGTGAAGAAAACCCAAAATAAATAATTTTTTGTGGAACTGGGGATGGAACCCAGGGATTGTTCGACTACTGAATTACATTCCCAGTCCTTTTATGTTTTATTTTGAGACAGGGTCTGGCAAAATTGCCCTCGGTGGTCCAGAACACCCCTGTGATCCTCAGCCTCCAAAGTAGCTGGGATTACAGGTGTGGACCGCCATGCCTGGCAAATTATTTTTTTTATTTTTTTGCCTATGAAATATTGACTCCCAGTATCAATAAAAAATCTGGAGATTTTTGTTGATTGTGAAAAATATGCTCCCATATCTCTATAAAATCCCATACTCTATGTGTTGCATTAAGTGGATTTTTCTTTAAAGTGGTTTCCTATTGCATTAGCAAATTTACAGTGCTAATTTTAGCATCAGTTTACTATCCAAACTTCCTTGGGGGAAGAAATAGGTATTGCAGGCGAGGCTAATGTATTTTAAAAATAAATTCATTTGTGAACACACAGATTAGCCATAATAAATGTTCGTTTAAGAATGCAATTCTTTCCACTTACTTGATATAGTAGGGCACTTTGTTTGGTGAGATGGCTCTCTCCCAGGGACCCTGGACAGAAGCTGAAGAAAGAAAGAAAGAAAAAAGACAAGCAGGTCAAATTCAGCAAAAACAGGAAAGACAATATTAATCTCCAGAATTACAATTTTACACTGATATTGGTCTGTTTGCTCAGTTGCTTGTGAAGACAGGATGGATTAACCTGCTGTTCTGAAATTTCTGTCCTAATCTAAGTGAAATTGAACTCATTCAGGCACAAAGATAAATGTAAGGGAGGGGGCTTTCCACTGATAAACCTATAGAACAGATAAGACACTGAGTAGACAGAAGGATGTTTTCTTATATGTCTCCACTGGATGCTTTTCTTATAACACTTCCTGTCGTTGCTTCTCAATATCTTTTACTATTTGATTGACTGGGTTTTATTATCTTAGCAGCTGAAACGTCCCTTTGTAATATATGTACATTTTAAATTATTGAAGCTAAAATACTATGCATATCACTCTGGTATGCTTATTTTTCTTTCTATTTGGTTTAAAGGCAATCCAAATTCATTTATGAATTACATGTTTAATTGGTATCTCAAAATGTCAGCTGAGCTGGGCATGGTAGCACATGCTTGTAACCCTAGTACTTGGGAGGCTGAGACAGGAGGATCACAGGTTCAAGGACAGCCTCAGAAAGTAGTGAGACTCCATCAACCTAGCAAGACCTTGTTTCAAAATAAAAATAAAATAGGGAGCTGGGCGTCGTGACATATGCTTGTAATCCTAGTACTTGGGAGGCTAAGACAGGAAGATCCGGGTTTGCAGCGAACCTCAGCTACTTAGGCCCTTCACAACTTAGTGAGACTCTGTTTCAAAATAAAGAATTAAAAAAATAGAGCCGGGTGTGGTGGCGCATACTTGTAATCCCAGCATTTGGGAGGCTGAGACCGGAGGATCCGAGTTCGCGGCTAGCCTCAGCTACCTAGTGAGCACTCCACAACTTAGTGAGACCCTGTTTCAAAATAAAGAATAAAAAATAGGGCTGGGGGTATAGCTCAGAGGTAGAATGCCCTTGAGTTCAATCCCCAGTACTGAAAAAAAAATAGGGCTGGGGATATAGCTCGGAGGTAGAATGTTCCTTGATTCCATTCCCAGTACCACAGGGGAAAAAAAAATAGGTCTAGGAATGTAGCTTGGAGATAGAATGCTCCTGGGTTCAATCCCTGGTACCATTCACACAAAAAATAATAATCTCAGTTAACCAGCATAATCTTATTAGAAGAGATAACCAAAATCAGTATATTGACACCTTATATACAAGAGAAAGAAAACTTTTCACACACTTTATGTGATATGTGTGTGTGTGTGTGTGTGTGTGTGTGTGTGTGTGTGTTGTACATACTTGGAATTTATTTTATAATGTCCTTATTGTATAATAGACAAATCATCTTTAAACTGTTATTTATTTAGTTACTACATTTTTTTAGTTGAGGACTCACTAAATTGCCCAGGCTGGCCTCCAACTTACAATCCTCATATCAGCCTCCTGAACATGGGGGATTACAGGTGTGTGCCAATTTTTTTTTTAATCCTTAAATTGTAGCAGGTTTTAGCCAGGTGTGGTGAGGCACACTTGTAATCCCAGTACTTGGGAGACTGAGACAGGAGGATTGCAGTTCACCACCAGTCTTGCCAATTTAGTGAGACCCTCCGCAATTTAGTGAGACCCTGTTTCAAAATAAAAAATAAAATAGAACTGGGGTATAGCTCAGAGGTAGAATGTCCCTGGGTCCAATCACCAGCACCACAAGAAAATAAATTATAGCTTTTTAAAAATTTTACTAAAGTAGAACTTCTAAAAAATCTTTTATATACTGTTTGATCTGAATTTCTTTCTTTAAGACAAAGCAAGTACATTTAGGAAGCACTGTAAAAATTTTTAAACAATAAACTTCCTTCTGAATACAATTTTAAGACACGGGAGTTTTAAGAAACAGACTATCATCAGAAGCAGAAATATAAGAAGCATTCTTATTAACATCTAGAACTTTTATGTGCATGCATTTTTTTCTGAATTGTCATCCTGCTAATAATTCAAAGCTCAGCTGATACTGACCATTATTTCCCCATATGAAAAGCTCCATTCTAAATTAGTCTTACAGTAAATTGACTCCGTGGTGTATTGAGATGTAAGAAAACGTCAAAGCTAATATATTCTCCACTACACTGTATAATATGAAAGAACAGCTTCTAATAAAAGTTAACTTCACCCACCGCCAGACAATTTAAGGGTAATGAAACTCCAGTTTCTTTGTTTTATTTGGAGTAATAGAGGGATTCAATCGCCTAACCTTTAACCAGACATGCTGTGTTGTACCTTGGAGATATGTCATTTACATGATATAGGAATGGATTTGTATTCAGCTGCTAATTATACTTTTTTTTTCTCATTTTGGCAGACAGAAATTCTTAATATGGAAAAAAGACATCAAGTTGGTGCTTTGAAGTGGTCCCTGGCCTTCAATTTCCTTCTGTCCTTCTTTGTCTATTCTTTTCTTCTTCCTTCCCTCCTTGTGTTTCTCATTTTCCATCAACCTTCTTCTTGCCTTTTTTTTTCTTCTCTAGGATACAGCTCTTCTGTCCTGACTAGTTCATAGAGAAAATAAGACCTGGTTTAAGAACTTGGGGTGGGCTCCTTGACCTACCCAGCCAGAATCTGATATTATGGAATTCTAATACCCAAGCCATCTCTGGCAAGATGCATTGTAGAGAGCTAGAGACTCCAAAGTACTCCCCCCTGTCTCAGACTTGAGTTCTGTCTCAGACTCCCAAGTAACATCTGGGTTTACAGGTGTGAGCCATCATGCTTGGTGTCCTGTATTCTTCTTAGACATTTCTTAGAGAGAAGTGGGATGGAGAGGTCCACAGGCTATGTGGCTTGGCTACAAGGCCTTCTGCCTGGAAGAAACTACCTTCAAGTAGATATAAGCAAAAGACAGAAGGGAATCCATGGTACCCAGGTAAGCTAACAACAAGAGCCACATAGAATACCTAGAGTTGACTTCTCATTTTTAAACATTAAAGGAAAAATAATCCAAATTATGTGCCAGAGGAATTGCCAGAATACTCTTGAAGTAAATGGCTGAAATGATTTAAAAAGAAGACTTTGAAAAATTGTAAATTCTAGATCAGAAAGAACTTTAAAGCTTTTATGACTGGAGTCCCTAATTGTTAATATTTTTCCTTAAAATATCTTTTGTCTTCATGTATGTTGTGGTTTGGATACAGAATGTCCCCTGAAAGAGCTTATATATTAATATAAAAATGCTCAGAGGTGAATGATTGAATTATAAGGAGCTAATCTCATCAATGGGTAAATCCATTGATCATGAGTTTAAGGTAGTTAGGGAGGGTGTGATTGAAGGAGATAGGTCACTGTGTGTGTGTGGCCTTGGAGATTATACATATATCCATGGACCCCTTTCTCTCTCTCTCTGCTTTGGGCCTCTATGATGTGAAAGTAGAGTCCTTCCACTCATGTGTTTTCTTTTTCTGGTCACCATGTTCTGAGCTCCACAAACTTCATTCAGCTGAACATGGACTAAAATCTCTAAAACCTCCAGAAATGTGAGCAAATAAATCTTCCTTCCTCTTGGTGGTGGTTGTCAGGTATTTCAAGTCACAACAATGAGAATGCTGATGGAGACAATGTATAACTATCCAATAGGTTCAATGGTGAGCATCAGGACATTTTTCTTCCTTGAAAGACAGTTTTCCTGCCAGGCATAGTGGTGTATGCCTATAATCCCACCCACTTAGGAAACTGAGGCAGGAGGATTGCAAGTTCAAGGCTAGCCTGGGAAAGTTAGGTAGACTCTGTCTCAAAATAAAGAAAAATAAAGAAAGGGCTAGGGATATAGTTCAGTGGTAGAGTGCCTATGGGTTTGATCCCCAGTACTACAAAAAAAGTTTCTTCTTTGACTCAGTTTATAAATTCACCTAACCAACTGCTTTGCAATCATTGTTTGAAATCCTGAAATTTTATACTAAAAAATGTACCGAATGCAATAAAAAAGGAAAAATAAGCCAGGCATGATGACACACGCCAGTTATCCCAGTACTTAGGAGGCTGAAATAGGAAGACCACAGGTCCAAGGCCAGCCTTGGCAACTTAGTTAGACCCTGTTTCAAAAAAAAAAATGAAAAGTGCTGGGGATATAGCTCGGAGGTAGAATGCCCCTGGGTTCAATCCTCAATACCAAAATAAATAAAAATTTAAAAAGGAAAAAATAACAACAGTCTCCCCCATTTTTCCCCTGCTGTCTTCACTACCACATGTACACACGCCAAACAGAACTACTTGCTTTAGGAATAACACACAATAGGATGATGGTTCTCTGGGATCAGATTCAGTGTTCCTTCCTAGGAGACTGTTAAAGGTCGTCAACAATTTCGTTTGGGGCTGCCAGATGATTCTGGTCTTGCATCTATTCAAAACTTGATCAGATCCGTGGTGGCTCTCATAAGTGCACCCCCAGAATTGTCATTTCATTTCTGGTGGTAGTGCCGACGCCAACAACAGCTGTTTCTTATCTCAGTGCACCAGTGGGAGGTTGTCATCCATCATAAAGCTAGCCTACGAAAAAGGCACACACATCTTTTAGGCCGGATGTGTCCATTTTTAGTAGCCCATCAAAAGCAGATTTATTGGCAAATAGTTTTTATATGACACTGGGCTGTCCTTTGGTATTTTCTTATACCAATGTTTCTATAACCACTACATGGAATTCCAATGCAGCTTTGTGATTCAGATTCTTGAGTGTAAAAATCATTCATTATCATACAGCGCCAGCACCATGGGGTATTGCCTACTGAATTTAAATAGTAAAATACACATGAATTTATTTATACCAAAACCAACCTCTGAATTTCCCCTTGCGTTACAGATACAGTATATTATTAAAAGCAAAAAAGGTTAGCAATTCTACCTTCAAATGCTTTTCTTCCCTTGAGGGGATAGGATTCAATATTGTGCCCAAGGTGGTTTTGAAAATCACAAATACAAGCCACACTATTTGGAGGAAGTTCTGACTTCAACCATGTTTTAATGCACAATGAACAGAATGTGCCAAGCGATGCACCCTGGTGTTAAGCCATATTTTAATTGACACAGGGGCCTAACCAGAAAATTAAAAAGAATGCTAATGTTATTTAAACCATGCCAAAAGAGCACTCTCTGGACTTCCAACCCAAATACATTCATTAATCTTTCTACTTTTCTCATATTTGGTGGACTTAGAGTTTGATAACATAGTTGGATAAAAAAAATGAGGAAAGGATGAGAAAAATAAGTAATACAAGCCAGGCACAACAGTGAATGCCTGTAATTCCAGTATTTGGGAAGCTGAGACAAGAGAATTGCAAATTTGAGACCAGCCTCAGCAACTTAGTAAGACTGCTGAGACTCAGGAACCCAGGGAGACTCTGTTTCAAAACAAAAAAACAAAAAGGGGTGGGACTGGAGCTTGAAAGTAGAATGTCCCTGGGTTCAATTTCTGGTATAAGAAATGAATAAATAATAAGATAAGGATAGTGGTATAGCTCAGAGGTAGAGCATCCCTGGGTTCAATTCCCATTACCAAATAAATAAATAAATAAATAAATAAATAAATAAATAAATAAATAAAAGTTTTCACTGCAGATAAAATGTAGAAAACTCACTTCTCAGGGTAAGAAAAAGACATTAGGAGCTAGGTGGGTAGCACATGCTTGTAATCCCAGTACTTGGGAGGCTGAGACAGGAAAATTGCAGGTTCATGGCCAGCCTCAGCTACTTATGAGGCCCGCCACAACTTAGTGAGACTCTGTTTCAAAATAAAAAATAAAATAGGGATGGGGGTGTAGTTTGGAGGCAGAATGGCTTTGGGTTCAATCCCCAGTGCCACCAAAAAAAAAAAAAAAAAGACATTAGGTATTAGCCACTGTTACTTGGCACCAAAGAAGTATGCAAATTCTAGTAATGGTTTTAAAGACAAATTCTAAACTGCTGTAACGAATAATGTCTCTTAACCTTTTTCCACTATCTACTTCATCTTCCAAACATGGTTTATTTATTGATTTATGTTTGGTACTAGGGATTGGCCTCGGGGTGCTCTACCACTGAACTACATTTCCTGTCCTTTTTATTTTCATATTTTCATTTTGAGATAGGGTTTTGCTAAATTGTCCAGACTGGCCTGGAACCTATGATCCTCTTGACCCAGGCTTCCAGGTAGCTGGGTCAAGTATGCACCATCACATCTAGCCCCCAAGAATTTTAGAATTTTTTTCTCATCACCTTATTCTCTCTGAAATTTTAATACCACAGGTATACTGTATGCTTCTCTATTTATTGTATGTATTTCTGCTTTACACATAAAAGGAATAAGATATTTTTCATTTCCCAGGATCCAAATTTTGTCCCCTTGGGGTACTCTTGTTCCTATTGAGAGTATTTGTTCTCAATGGAAGGTGGGGAGGAACAGGAGTTATTGAGAAGCTCTTTATATGCCTGCAACATGTATTGAATGAAATCATTTGATACTCATAATGATCTGTGATGTAGGTAATATTTTCATTTTGCATTTGATAAAACCATTAAGATTATATGAGATAGCATGTCTAAGGTCCTAAAGCAGTAAATAATTGATCCTAATTTTGGTTTATTAATCAAAATGAAGTCAGATGATTCAAGAAGGAGAAAATAAATATATTTCATACTTAGTATGTGCCCTGTACTGTGTTGCCTAATGTAATCTTGCCAAACACATCATAAAGTTATATGTTATTTCATTGTTACAGATGAAGATACTGGAGGCTCTGGAATGTTTAGTAAACTAACTCAGATCATGCAGCTAGTCAAGAGTGTATCCAAGATTACAATGAGGTCTGCTTAGTCTTTGACCTTTGTCATGTGTGGCACATAACAAATACTCAATATATATGTGCCCCAAAAGTGAGAAAACAAATGTCTTAAAAGAGACTGTAACGCCATCCAGTCCAAGTTTTCTCCACTATCTGATTTCTAAATGTACCTTCTACACATTTTCACCAACTGATTTTCTAGGAGCTGCTTGAACAACTACATTGTTAGCACATTGTGAAGGAGCTTTTTTGAATTTTCCAAAGCTTTTGTGATGATTATAAACAGCTTCCTTTTATTCGGGTCAAAATCCGCCTCCCTATGATCTGTAATCTGCACCATCAGTCTTGCCCTAAATGTCCAAAATAAATCATCTGTTCAGTTCAGAGAAACTCATTTCAAAGAAGGTAAGATGAGACTTATTTTCACCTGATAAAGAAACAAAACAACACGTAACATCCCTCATTATGCAACAAATTTTTACAGAGTACCTCCTACGTGCAAGGTCCTGGCCAAAGTGCTAGTGCTATTGCGGTAAATAAGAAAGGCATTGTTCCTAATACTTTGCACACAATTTTAGCCTCTGAGGATATTTTTTTTAATGAGCGCATCTACTATTCCAGCATTAAAATCAACCAACTGGCATTTACTGAATATGTATTATGGGCTCAGCCCCACACTAGATATTTGCAGGCAAGAGTGAGGTTTGGTAGGCAAAAAGATCCTAAAATGTGCCATGCCCTTAAAGACTTTATTATTTAAATGACATTTGGGTTTTATTTTATTTATTCTGCAGTACTGGGGATTGAACCCAGGGGCATTCTACCTCTGAGCTACACCCCCAGCCATATTTTATTTTTTATTTTGAAACAGGGTCTCACTAAGTTGTGAAGGGCCTCACTAAGTAGCTGAGGCTGGCTGCAAACCGGATCCTCCTGTCTCAGTCTTCATGTACTGGCATTACAAACATGCACCACCATGCCTGACTGACATTGAGTCCTGGCAGGAAACAGATGGCACATTCCAACTGGGTGAGGAGAGTTTAATAAAAGGGCTGTTAACAGAGGTGTGTGTAAAATGTAGGGAAATCACAAGGAATGATACTTACTTACTTACTTATTTGGTACTAGGGATTGAGTCCAAGGGCATTCTATCTCTGAACTTCACCCCAGCCTTATTTTATTTTTAATTTCAAAACAGGGTCTCACTAAGTTGCTGAGGGCCTTACTAAGTTGCTGAGGCTGGCCTTGAATCTGTGGTCCTCCTGTGTCAGCCACCCTGCCTACATGCAAGAGATGATATTGTAAAAAGGGGGCCATCCCCAACCTCCCATGTGTTGGGTAAAGAGGGTCATGTGACAGGGCCATTGGTCAAGAGAAGTAGGCAGAGAGGGAAGGGGGAATAAGCATCATGGCCTCATTCTCCACCTTCCCACCGTCTCCTACCAAGGTGCTCCACTGGCTAAACCCAACATGAAGCTTTCTGCAGTTTCAGTTAATCACAGTCAATTGTGGTCCAAAAACAATAAATGAAAAACTCCAGAAATAAACAATTTATAGATTTTTAAAATTTATTTATTTAGGTACTGGGAATTGAACCCAGAGGCATCCTTATTTGGAAACAGGGTCTTACGAGGTTGATGAGAGTCTGGCTACTTGCTGAGGCTGTCCTCGAACCTGTGATCTTCCTGTCTCAGCCTCCAAAATACTGGGATTACAAGTGTGTGCCACCACGCCCGGCAATTTATAGGTTTTAAAATTTTCACGGTTCTAAGTAGTGTAATTAAATCTCATGCCTATTAGCTCTGTCCTTTTTACTTGGCAAGTGCATTTGGGATTCATTCAGATTGCTGTCTGTATCAACAATTTGTTCCTTTTAATCGCTAAGCAGTATTCCATTATATTATATAGATATACCACAGTTTATTCATTTAACTGGTGAATGACATTTAAGCTGCTTCCAGTATTTTTTTTTTTTTTGTGGTACTGGGGATTGAACCGAGGGGCTTGCTACCTCTGAGATACACCGCCAGCCCTATTTTATTTTTTTTATTTTGAAACAGGGTCTCACTAGGTTGCTGAAAGTCTTGCTTAGTTGCTAAGGCTGGCTTTAAACCTGCAATCATCTTGTCTCAACCTCCAAAGTAGAGGGATTACAGGTATATGCCACCATGCCCAGATTTGCTTTTAGTATTTGACAATCATACATAAAACTGGTATCAACATTTGTATATAGGTTTTGGTATAAACATACAGTTTTTTTTTTTTTTTGGTAGTACTGGAGATTGAACCTAGGGGCATTCTACCTCTGAACTACACTTATAGCCATTTTATTTTTTTGTTTTGAAACAGGGCCTCACTAGGTTGTTGGGAGTCTAAGTTACTGAGGCTGGTCTCAAACCTGTGATTTTAGCCGGGCGTGGTGGCGCACACTTGTAATCCCAGCATTCGGGAGGCTGAGACCAGAGGATCTGGGTTCTTGGCCAGCCTCAGCTACCTAGTGAGGCACTCCGCAACTTAGTGAGACCCGGTTTCAAAATAAATAATAAAAAATAGGGCTGGGGGAATAGCTCGGAGGTAGAATGCCACGAGTTCAACCCCCAGTACCGCAAAAAAAAAAAAAACAAAACAAACAAACAAACAAAAAAAAAACCTGTGATTTTCCTGTATCAGCCTCCAAAGTATGTAAGAATACATTTTCATTTCTTGAAGGTGTATGTTTAAGAGTGGGCTTGCAGCTGGATGCAATGGCACATACTTGTAATCCCAGTACTTGGGAGGCTGAGAAAGAAGGATCATAAGTTTGATGCCAGCTTAGGCAATTTAGTGAGACCCTGTTTCAAAACAAAGGAATATAACGGGCTGGGGGTGAAGCTCAGAGGTAGAATGCCTCTGAGTAAATCTTTAGTACCAAAACAAAACAAAAAATAAAAAAAATAGAGGACTTTCTGAGTTATAACAAATTGTTAATGGCTAAAATGGCTAAACAATATTACATTAATGGATGTACCATGATTTATTGAAGAATTTCCTTCTTTAGAAACATTTAGGCTGTTTCCAGTTTTACACTGTTATAAGTAAGGCCATAGCCGGGCATGGTGGTGCATGCTTATAATCTCAGTACTTGGGAAACTGAGACAGAAAGACTGCAGATTCCCAGCCGGCTTCAGCTACTTAGTGAGACCCTGTTTCAAGATAAAGAATAAAAAAAAAATAGGGCTGGGAGTGTATCTCAGCAGTAGAATGCCCCTGGTTTCGATCCCCAGTTCCAAAAAAAAAAAGGTCACAATGAACATCTTTCTAGGTAAATGTTTGCATACAATTTTGTTAATTTTCTTAAGCAAAAATTCCTAGTAGTATATTTACTTGATTAAAGGCTATGAACATTTTAAAAGCATTTACTATGAATTACACTTCAGGTAGCAGAAGTCCTTATTGATCCACATGGAAAGAGAAAAATCCATTTTCTGCAGATAAATGGTATTTTGTTGGCATAGTTCTCAAAGTACATTAGATATACTGCTTGATACAGTGGATTTTTTTGAGAACATGCCTCTCAGGCCACCTCTTCTTCTGATAGATTATAAACCCTTTGTTTTTTTGTGGTACTGGGTATTGAACCCAGGGGCATTCTACCTCTGAGCTATATCCCTAACCCTATTTTATTCTTTAATTTGAAACAGGATTACACTAAATTGAAGAGGGCCTCACTAAGTTGTTGAGGTTGTCCTTGAACTTGTGATACTCCTGTCTCAGACTCCCAACTACTGAGATTACAAGCATGCGCTATCACATCCAGCTATCTTTTTTTTTAAAAAAAACAATTTTGTATTAGTATATTACAATTATACATAATTGTGGGATTTGATGTTACATATTTATCCATGCCCATGACATAATTTGCATTCAGCACACAGGCTTTCTTTTTCAAAGCCCAACCTAGTGTCTTGAGTTCAAGTGTGGTGTACAGAGACTTCACCATTGCTTCATGTTCTTAGGCAAATCTTTTTCTCTCCCTGATCCCTATTTTCCTTATATACAACATAGGAATACAATCTCCACAGAAGTGTTGTCAGGATAAAAAGGATAAAATGTGAAATCAATATGATGTTGTTTTGCAAAATGCTAACCACTATAGAAACAATGTTTATAATAATATATTTATTGGATACAGTCTGAAAGATGACAATTAGAGACTTAATCTCTCTGCTTCAGTTGAGCAGCCCTATTTTATTTTTTTATTTTGAAACAGAGTCTCATTAAATTGTGGAGGGCCTCAGTAGCTGAGACTGGCCACAAACCTGTGATCCTCCTGTCTCTGCCTCCCAAGTACTGGGATAACAAGCATGTGCCAACACGCCCAGCTTTTTCCAGTAATTTTATAATTAAAAAGTTACTATGAATCTAGGTGTGGTAGCACTAGCTAGCAATCCCAGTATTTGGGAGGCTGAGACAGGAGGATTGTAGGTTCAAGGCCAGTCTCAGCAACTTAATGAGACTCTCAGCAACCTAGAAAGACTCTTTCAAAATAAAAAAAATAAAATAAGGCTGGGAGGTATAGCTCAGAGGTAGAATAACTTTGAGTTCAATCCCTGGTGTCTGTCTGTTTGTTTGTTTGTTTGTTTGCTTATTTGTTTGTTTCTTTCTTTCTTCTTTCCTTCTCTCTCTCTCTCTCTCTCTCTCTCTCTCTCTCTCTCTCTCTCTGTGTGTCACACACACACACACACACACACACATGCACACACACACACATACAGAATAATTGTAATAAAAAGATAAGAAGATTGTTCTGGTGGCACAAACACATGGAATAGAGGTAGGAGAGTAGCAATGAGAAGTTGTTCATAAGTGAATTTGGTACCTGGTGGTAGTGAAAAAGTCAGAGGTGATAGTGTGCTTTTAAGACTAGTTACTGAGGATCTGGGGGATTTCATTGGTGGAAAATAAGCTGAGAGGTGAACTTCTGATAAATGATATATTCACATTAAAATATTTGGAAGGTGGGTCTTTTCATCAAAACACAAGTGAGAGGACAAGACCTTAAGTGCTATAATGATAGCTGAAGCTAAGAGAATGGCTGGACTCTTTAAGAAGGAAGGAAGAGAGCCAGGTGTGCTGGTGCACGTTTGTAATCCCAGTACTTGGGAGGCTGAGATAGGAGGATCAGAGGTTTGCCACCAGTCTCGCCTACTTAGTGAGATCCTGTTTCAAAATAAGGAATAAAAAATAGGGCTGGGGCTGTAGCTCAGAGGTAGTACTTCAAAAAGAAAAAAGAAAAAAAAGAGGAGGAAGGAAATCTGGAAAAAGAACTATAAGCATGTAACATTTTCATATAGTGGAATATTCAGCCTTAAATAGAAGGCCTACCATTTATGACAATATGGATAGAACTAGAAGACATGCTGTGAGAAGTACATCAGTCACAGAAGGAGAAATATAGTATGATTCCACTTATACAAGGTATCTAAAATTAGTCAACTTTATAGAAACTGAAAATGGAAAGGTGGTTGCCAGGGGATGGGGGGAGGAGGAAATGGGGAGCTGTTAATGAGTACAAAGGTGTTTTGGTTTTTTTTTGGTACTGGGAATGGAACCTGGGGGCATTCTACCTCTGAGCTACAGCCCCAGCCCTATTTTTTATCCCTTATTTTGAAACAGGGTCTCACTAAGTTGCGGAGGGCCTCACTAGGTAGCTGAGGCTGGCCAAGAACCCGGATCCTCCTGTCTCAGCCTTCCAAATGCTGGAATTACAAGCGTGCGTCACCACGCCCGCCTAAGTACACAGTTTTAGTTGGACAAGATGAATGAGGTATAGAGAGTTGCTATACAACATAGTATTTGTAGTTAATAATATGGTGTTGTGCACTTAAAATTTTAGGAGGGTAGATCTCAGGTTAAGTGTTATTACCATACACTGTCCTACACACACAAAACAAAGGGACATAGGAACCCTTGGCGGAATTAATATGTTGATATGTGATCTCTCTCTCTCTCTCTCTGTACAGGGGATTGAACCCCAGGACATTCTACCTCTGAGCTACACCCCCATCCCTTTCGTTTTTTGAAACAGGGTCTTTCTGAGTTGCTGACAGTCTCCCTGCGTAAAAAAATTTTTGTGGTCCTAGGGAATTGAACTCAGAAGCACTCTACCTCTTTGCTACTCTCCCAGCCCTTTTTCTTTCTTTTTCCCCTTCCTCCCTCCACCTCCCTCCCTCCCTCCTTCCCTCCCTCCCTCCCTTCCTTCCTTCCTCCCCCCCCTTTCTTTTTTTTTGTGATACTGGGGATCAAACCCAGAGGCATTCTACCTCCAAGCTGTACCCCCGACACAAATTTATTATTTTTTTTGAAAACAGGGTCTCACTAAGTTGCTGAGAGATTTGCTAATTTGCTGAGGCTGTCCTCAAACCTGTGATCCTTCTGTCTCAGCCTCCCAAGAACTGGGATTACATGCGTGCACCACCATGCATGGATTAATTTTTATTTTTAAATAAGGTTTTGCTAAGTGAAACTAAACCAAGTACTAGTATTATAGTCATGTACCACTTACTAAATCAAGAACTGGGATTACTGGTATGTGCCACTGTGCTTGGCTAAGCTACAAAGAATTAAAAGGAAAGAATGAGTACAATGTCTAACATTGGAAGGAGAAAAAAATAGGAAATATACCTAAGGAAATTCCCAGAATGGTGGTGGAAATAGAACTGTAATTAAAGAAAAAACAATATAGAAACTAGAATAGGGTAAGGTGAATCTGGGTGTGGTGGCTCACATCTGCAATCCCAGTACTTGGAAGGCTGAGACAGGAGGATTACAGGTTTGAGGCTGGCCTCAGCAACTTAGTGAGACTCTCGGCAACTTAATGAAGCCCTGTTTCAAAATAAAAATACAAAAATAAAAAGGTAGATGCCCCGAGTTTAATCCCCAGTAACACACACACACATACACACACACACGAGGTAAAAAATGCATGGACAACCTAGTTAGTAAGATCTGAGCAACTATGATTCCCAAGAACTGAATGTGTAGAATAGGAAGTTGTATTCAATCCCACGAACACTGGTCACTCCAATTTCACAATAATGGTTGATGGCTCAACCAGATTACAGAGGCTGAAGGAGGAAGTAGATAGGGGAAGCATCAGGTCTTGATACTGACCAAACATTTGAGAAGTTGTGTTTGAAAAGAGAAATATGTCAGCAGAGAGGGCCAACTTCTGAGGGTGGTTCATCCCCCTCTCCTGCTCTTGCAGTTCATGTCTTTACTGAATTTGCTTAGGATCTTTTTATTATATTACATTACACAGAAAACCAATTTCTACTTTCTTCACTTTCTAAATCCATCATCAATATTATAATACAGTGTTTAAGTTTTCATGTAGTTATTAAAGCTGAATGTATATGCAAGTATATATCGTTGTCTCCCCCATTCCAATTGCTTTCTCTATGATTTCTGTTTTATTTTGATGTGATGAATATAGTTCTTGTAGCAAGAATAGGTTTTCTGTCATTTATCTGAAAGGCCCAGTTAAATCTAACACTTTTTAAAACACTAAATTAAAATAAAAATAGTGCTTTATATGTCGATACCATTTATCAAAAGTAGAGATTCAAAGAAAACTTTAAGATCACTTACTAAACTTTCAAAGATGGGCAGATTTTCCATAAAGATTTCAACAGCAGAGACAGATGGGCTACATTCCAGAGGGGAAGGTCACAAGAGTGATGAATGGGACCTCTAATGTCTGCCATAGCTGTGAAAATCTTTATGGCTAACTAAAATTCTTTACGAATAACAACCTGTAAATATTATATGAGCTGTCAGACAGATAATGCTGAGCTCTGAGACCATCACACATGGTGAACAGAATCCCACACTGTGGGATTTGTCAGTAGATTGCCAAGTCATTTAGAGTATCAGGTTTCCATTTGATCTGGGAAGTCAAGAGTTTATACTCCACTCTCTGGCAAGGTGACTGTGTTGCAAAGATAACACTCTATCTAATACCCAGCACTATTGGCTACTCAGTTCCATGACATCTGATGACCAATACTGGGTTGCATTACTCAAGAAAGAAAACCGACTTACAGAAAAATATCAGGAGCCTCACTGTGATTATAAGGAGAGTAAGAAAGAATCAAGCTTCATAAAGTCAGATATAGGGGGACAGCCATTCATATAAACAAAGCCATGACTAACTTATGTTCATGGAATTTTTGGACATTTAAACAGAATTTTCCTTATGAGAACTTTCCTTTGGGCAATGGTGGTTACAGTCTTTGGGCCATCTGGGTTAAGTCAGGTTACTAACAAGTCAGTGCAATATCGCCAGGTGCCTTTAGTGTCTCTCCAGATGTGCTTTTAAAAGACGGCAGGCAGTCAACACCATTTACTGAATGCTCTCTGTGCAAAAGGTATTGTATTAGGCACTGGGGAAATTTCAAGGAAAGTAAAATTGGAAACCTGAGACAGTGGGGAGCAAGTCAGATATTAAAAACCAAATGACTAAAGAGGAGATATACATCCATTTAGAAAGCAAGACGGGAAGAGTGAGAAAGAGCTAAGGATGAGCAATTAAAGCAATAAGAGGGTGGGAGAGAGTGAATTTGGGTCCTGTTCTTGACTCCACGCTGAGAGAATGAAACATGTCTGTCTCAGCCATAGCCTCCTGGTGAGCAGTGTGCATCTCAGCCCTTTGACCTTGGGCTTCTGCATGTGACATGCTTTAGTAGGCATGATGTGAACAGAGGCTGGTTCTTTGGTGCTCTGGCAATCTACCCTGAGAACATGCCCCAGGTGGCTTCTGATCTTTCAGCTCTGGCTTCATAACCCAAGACATTTCAAGATAATTTAAACTGAACCCACAGCCTAGAGGCAAATGAAGCCAACCTGCAGTGCAAGGCAGAGCTTTCCAGTCCAGCTTTATCTAGATTAGAGCAGAAGCTCTGTGTTCTCATGAAGAAGGTACATGGAAGCCACTTGATTTGGGGAGAGGCTCCTTACCAGTATTATTGTGGACACAGGTGACAAAGAGAGGGGAGGGAGAGAAAATAGAGAGAGGTAGAGAGAGAAGAGAGAGAGGGTGTGGGGAGAAAGAAAGAAGGAGGAGGAAAGAAGATCAAGTGATTAAAGAATAGAGAATACTCCCAAGCCCATCTCTCACATTGATTTGGCCACTTCCTTGCTATTGTTCCAAAGTGAGTGGGGATGATTAATCTCCTTTCATTTATACAGTTGACACTTGGGGTTTGTCACTTACTAGCTTCTACAAGCCCTTCTCTGAAGCATAATGGTTTCAAGTATGAACTTAAATATGTTACTGATCTGTCCCGTCTCAGTTTTCTCTTTGGTGAGATGGAGACAATACTAGACCTAATTTCATAGGGCCATTTTGAGGATCAAACAGAATAATCTATGTAAAATCTTCCTTACTTGTTAAGAGCACAAACTGTTTGATGTCATCCGTGTATTCCTACTCCTACTTTTATGATAATTATCATCAATGTTGGTAGTTATCAGGATATTTATCTCATTAATTAACCTACTCTCAGTGTGAGAAATCTCGGGGTAACCAGGAAAATGAGAAAGACTCCCTATGATTCTAGAGTTAAACTAACGGTTAACCTCCAAACAATGGGCCTGGGGAACAGCTCAAGGAAGTAATCCCTCTTCTTCCTTTCCTAGCTATTGTTTGGCTCTTTTAAAAAAATGCATGCAGTTCTCAGAGCAGCACAACATGAAACGAGGCAAATCTTCCTTGTGGCATTCTGCTGCTGGTGTCAACTATGAAAATCCACTGCCAGCCAAGCGTGGTGGCGAATACTTGTAATCCCAGCATTTGGGAGGCTGAGAACAAATGGCCAGCCTCAGCTACCTAGTGAGGCACTCCGCAACTTAGTGAGACCCTATTTCAAAATAAAGAATAAAAAATAGGGCTGGGGATGTAGCTCAGAGGTAGAATGCCCCTGAGTTCAATTCCCAGCACCACAAAAAAAAAAAAAAGAAAAGAAAAAAGAAAATCCACTGCCTTTTATCCTTTTGAATTAATATTGCTTAGGAATTCAAAACAAATAGCTAAGTGCTTTTAGAAAGAAATGGAATAAGACATTTTCTTCTTACTTCAATTTTCAGTTTTGAGTTTTATTACTTATTTGTTTAGTTATTGAAGATTGAACCAATTTTTAGTTTTGAGTTTTATTACTTATTTCTTTCTTTATTGAGATTGGACCAAGGGGGTTCTTTCTACCACTGAGCTACACCCTTTTATTTATTTATTTATTTATTTATTTATTTATTTATTTATTTATTTATTTACTTATTTATTATGGTACTGAGGATTGAACCCAGGGGCATTCTACCTCTGAGCTACACCTTCAGCCCCATTTTCCTTTTTATTTTTTTTTTTTGAGGTACTGGGGATTGAACTCAGGGGCATTCTACCTCCGACCTATACCCCCAGCCCTAATTTTTACTTTATTTTGAAACCGGGTCTCACTAAGTTGCGGAGTGCCTCACTAGGTAGCTGAGGCTGGCCGCGAACCCGGATCCTCCGGTCTCAGCCTCCCGAATGCTGGGATTACAAGTGTGCGCCACCACGCCCGGCTCCCATTCTCCTTTTTATTTTGAAATAAGATCTCATTAAGTTGCAGAAGGCTTCACTAAATTGCTGAGGCTCTCCTCAAACCTGTGAGTCTCCTGTCTCAGACTCCCAAGTACTGGGATTACAAATGTGTAATTTTAATTTTTAAACAGGGTATCTCTGAATTGTAACTGTAGCACACTGACCTTGAACTTGTGATCTTCCTGTCTTAGCCTCCTTAGTACTGGTATTACAAGTATGTGCCACTATGCCTAATTTATTTATTTTTTATTTTTAAACTAGGGGATCCTTGAGTTATAACACACTGGCCTTCAATTTGCAATCCTCTTGTCTCAGCCTCCAAAGAACTGGGATCACGGGCATGTGCCACCTGTGCCCAACTTAGTTTTGAATTTGAAATTAAATTTCACATTACGCAATTTACTTTCTTTTTTTCTATTTAAATTAGCGTGAGAGAATTCTGTCATAGAAATACTCTGACCTGAAGTTATGCACTGTTTTGTTTAAGATAAAAGCCTTCCTGCCCCTTATTTTGCCATAAGGTAGCAAGGTTGTTGTAAGCGTCAAGGAAATTAAATTAGGAAACCTGAGGCAGCCTGAAGTAAGATATTAAAAACAAAATGAGTATAGATGAGGTATACATTAATTTAGAAAGCAAGATTAGAAGGCAGTCTTCAGGAATACTAAAGATTTGGTTCAAAACTTTCTGTCTTCCCTTAACACTTCTACACACACTTAACACTTCTAATACAGATACCTACTCCAGACTTTTTGGACCAAGTCTTTTTTTTTCTTTTTTATGGTACTGGGGATTGAACCCAGGAACATTCTACCACTGAACTACACCCCCAGCGCTTTTTATTTTGAAATAGGATCTCCCTACATTGCTAAAGCTGGCTTTGAACCTGTAATCCTCCTGTCTCAGTCCTCCCAAAGAACTAGGATTACAGGTGTGCCCGCCAGGCTGGATCAAGGCTTTTGAATTAGTTTCTTTTTTCTTGGTAGCTCTCCTAGATTAAATTCTACAATAGGAACTTTGTTATATGGTTTAGATTTGGTTTAATTCCCAAGGACTTATATGTTAGAGGCTTCGTTCTCAGTGTGTCATTGGGGACACTTCCATTTTAAAAGATTATAGTAGTTTTCATGTGATCCTGGCTAGTTTCTAAGAGAGTGAATTTTTATGAAAGAGCAAACCTAGCCCCTCCTTGTCTGGTTTCCTGTCTTGTCATGTGTTCAGACCAGCACATGTTCTTGCCATTATAAGGCCATTTACCATGTGCTGTACCAAAGGTGACCTCATGAGAGGCAGAACCAATAGGGCTGCCTGATCTTGCAGTTTTAACCTACAAAGCAGTGAGCTAAATAAGCTTCTTTTATAATCCAGCCTCAGGTATTCTGTTATAGCAACTGACAATAGACCAAGACAAACTTTTTCACATTTTATCTTTTGAGAATAAATCCCTTCTATCCTTAGCTCACACCATAAGTTAGCTTATTCCCTTCCTATTATATTTTTCCCAGATATTTCCTACTCACTTTCTCTTTCCATGTAAAATCACCCCCATGTTGACTAATCATTCAATTATTCTCTCTCTTGTCTGCCTATTTCTATCTCATTAAAACATCAGCACTCTCTAAAATCTATATTTATATTCATTATATATACATAAGGAATTCCTTTTCTGAACAAAAGGGCTATAAGGAGACTACTCATAAAATTGGAAAGGGGTACATTAATCATATAAAAATGACTAAATAGAAAGGAGAACCTGATTTCTTATTACTGAATGCATCTTATGATTCTTGCTAATTGAAATCAAGGACCAAGCAATTAGAAGCATTTTTTGCTAGATTTCCATCAGATGAATACCCTCTAGCTAGGATTTGCATGTAGCATCAGGGACAATGTGCATTAATAATGTTAGTTTAGATAGAGCATCTTATTTCCTTCACTATAAAACTAGTTGCTATTTCCCCCGTATTCACATAGAACCCACTATTTTCCACCATTACAGAAGTTTGGGTTTTTTTTTTGTTGTTGTTGTTGTTTTTTAATACATATAGGTTGGGAATGGTGGTGCATGCCTGTAATCCCAGTACTTGAGAGGCTAAAATAGGAGAATTGCAGGTTCCAAGCCAGCTTCAGCAACTTAGTGAGATACTGTTTCCAAATTAAAGAAATATAAATAAAGCAGTGCTGGGAATGTAGCTCAGAGGTAGAATGCCCATGAGTTCAACTCCCAGCATCACAATAAACAAATAAACAAATAAATTAGGTTTATCTATTTTGTTTAGAATTTATTTATCCCAAGGCCAGAATTCTGTCATCTGCATATTCCAAGTGCCTCGAATTTGTTAATAAATATATGAATGAACAATATAGACACACTTCTTAGCTCAGAATCCTAACCCTTCTCTTCTCACTAAGAACAAAATCAAAAGGCTTTTGACCATAGTCAATAGGCCTTACCTGATATGGCCCTTGGTCACTCACCAACCTTCTGTCATTTGCCATCTTGCTTCCTGGCCTTCAGTCATACTAGCTTTCTTGCTATTCCTCAAACCCTCTAAGCATGCTCCCCTATCAGGGCTTTTGCCATCACTGTTTCCTCTACCTGGAGCACTCTGCCCCTGAGATCTCCCTGGTTCACGCCCTTACTTCTCTACTCAAATGTCATCACCTGTGACCACTCCATCTAAAACGTTCCCTTCCCCATCCCGCTTGCTCTTTTATATTGCTTTATTTTTCTTTACTAAACTTATCATGGCTTGGTTTTTTTTATCTTCTCTTAAATGTAAGCTCTATGAGAGAGAAAGTTTGTTTTATTTACTGCTATTTCCTCAGTTTCTAGAACAGAGTGTGACTTACATTGGTCACTCAATAGACATTTGTTAAGTGACAAATCAATTCTTAGCTGACTGAGGACAAAGTGAAGCTCATTAATTTTTTAGGATATTAGACTGGGCACTAGACTGAGTTCTTTCCTATTGTATTAGAGTGGGAATAATCTTTAAAGTGTCCAGTTATGCATTCAATCAAGGCATATCCAGCATCTATATACAAGGTGTTGTATTATATATAAGATAAATTTTAAAAGCAGTGCATGCCCTTTACTCTTATGCTGCTCCAACCCTGACCAACTTCCACTTATAATCTATATCCTTCACCATCCTACATTCTAAGTCTTCTCTGACATTGGTATGCATGCTGTTGAGCTTAAAGTGCAAGGCAAAAAGAGGCTGACATCATTTTATGTTATCCCCAAAGTCCTTACCTATTAATGGAGATCATGAGGTCAGACACCTTAAGTAATGATTACTACAACTTACATTGGACAAAATCATCAACCTCATTATGAGAGCTGGAGTAAATCATACTACCCAGTGACTAGAATGGGCCTATTACAATTTTTTTCAGATGCTTTGAAATGCCTGTCAGTTACATTGTCCCCTGACAGAATGGATTCCCCCGGGAAGCCGACCCTAAGACAAAATCCAGAGAGCAGGATATTTAGTAGGGTGTACCATGGGGACTGACAGCTGTGGAAAGGAGGGGGAGGAGGCAGGGATGAGAATCTGGAGACATGAAGCTTGGATGCAGCCTGATGACAATCTCATTCAACTCCACAGCAGCTCTTGAGCTAGAGTCAGACTTCTCCCAAGTTGGGCCAAAATGACCAAGCTTTTATATTTCTGTATTGATTAAAAGCTATCCAAGACGGGGTATTATCTGAAGATTGTCTGTTGGGGACACTTCTCTTTAATGAAGGGGACCTGAGGGTGCAGAAAAGTGGTCTCAAATTATTCCTCAGGCATGGATCATTCTAGTAAGTATTCTACATGACCCCCGCTGCCACAAACTGTCCAGGGGATCATATATGAGTGGTTCTCAGTCTGGGGCAATGTCACCCTCCAATGGATATTTGGCAATATCTAGAGACATTTTTGTTTGTTACAATGGAGAGAGAAGTGCTACTGACATGTACTAGATAGAGGCTGGGGATGTTGCCAGGGATGATACACAGGAAGGCTCCTGACAACAAAGAATTATTTGGACCAAAATGTCAATAATGCCTAGGTCAAGAAAACCTGGTTTACAAGGTGGCTTGTATCTTACGAGGTTGCCTTACTTTTAGATGGATAGGATATAACTGACCTAATCAGATGTCTTTTCTTGGAGAGTTTGATTTAATATACAGAGATGAACATGGGGAAGTAAAAAAATAGAGAGCAAAGGAGGAAAAGAGAAGTCACAAAGAAGTATAAACTATAAATAGAAGGTATTTTGTGGAGAGAAGTTATGATTTTGTGATAGTTGAAGTTTACAGCAGCAAACATATATATATATATATATATATTATATATATAATATTATATATATATTATATATATATATACACACACACACATAACACATATATGGAGAGAAGAAAATATGTCTCATGGTGACTGTCACTCTCATCTTCTCTTATGCGTCTCTGTATCCTGAAAATATCTCTCTCACCTAAACCTATCCTTGTTCCTTACAGCTGTCAGAAGACACACAACATAACATAACAATACCTACAGTGGACTGAAATCAAGATGATTTCCATTTCTGATATCTGAAAGTCTATTTAAAAATTTAGGAAGCCGGGCGTGGTGGCGCACGCTTGTAATCCCAGCATTTGGGAGGCTGAGACCGGAGGATCCGGGTTCGCGGCCAGCCTCAGCTACCTAGTGAGGCATTCCGCAATTTAGCGAGACCCGGTTTCAAAATAAAGAATACAAAATAGGGCTGGGGGTGTAGCTCGGAGGTAGAATGCCCCTGAGTTCAATCCCCAGTACCA